>ML778111.1:1813012-1856060 GCA_009831015.1 Picea engelmannii | reverse complement strand
AATAACAAGCATTTAAAAAAAAAAAAGTGGAAACATTACATATCCGAAAATTTAAAATATTAAAAAACCACCTAAAAATGGAGGGGGGGTGCTACCGGTAGCACCTTTTTAAAAACGGGGTAAAAAACTTGACCCCCCAAAAACGAGAACTCTATAGAGTTCTCGTTAAGTTGGTAACTATGTTTCTTGAGTTACCTTGATGTAGAGGTTGTTGTCTACACTTCCTTTTCTGAACCCTGCCTACTGTAGATATTTATCCAGTCTAGAGTAACATGCTCTAGGAGCTTGTTTCAGACCATACAAGGCCTTATTCAATTTAAACACATAATCTGCGTTCTCTGACAACTGAAATCCTTCTGGTTGTTCAATGTAGACTTCTTCTTCAAGTTCCCCATTCAAAAAAACTAATTTCACATCCAACTGATATACTTTAATATTCTTGGAGCATGCATAAGCTAAAATCAATCAGATTGCTTCCATTCTGGAAACTGAGAAAAATGTCTCTTCAAAGTTGATTCCTTCAACTTGTGTGTATCCTTTACATACCAATCTAGATTTGTTCCTTGTAACCTGTCCATCTTCATTCATTTTATTTCTGAAAACCCACTTTGTGCCAATCACATTCTTATTCTTTGGTCTTGGAACCAATTCCCAAGTTTTATTCTTCTCTATTTGATCCAATTCTTCATCCATGACCTTATTCCAAAATTCATCATTGCTGGACTCTTCAAAATTGCTTAGTTCAATCGTAGATAAGAGTTCTAGGTGCGTTTGTTCTGGTGAACAGATTCTTCTTCTAGTCTCAACTCATGCGTCTTTGTTTCCGATAATCTGATATGAAGGATGATTCTTCTATACTCATTTTCTAGGTGTCTTTGGAGGCACTTCCTGAACTTTCTCTTCTACTTCTGTCTAATCCTCTTCATCTTCCCCTTCTATTTATTCTTCATCTTCTTCTTCGTAAAGTTGTTCCATTGTTTCATTTTTTTCTTCCTTTAATTCTTGTCCACCTGTTTCATCAATTGTTACATTGATTCTTTCCACAACTTTTTTCAACCTCAGATTGTAACACTTGTATGCTTTCCTTGTACTTGAGTAACCAACAAGTAATCCTTTTTCCACACAAGAGTCAAACTTTCCCATTCTACCATATTCTATTTTGATGTAGCATTTGCTTCCAAATACTCTGAAGTGCTTCACATTTGATGGTTTTCCTTTCCATATCTCGTAGGGAGTTTTGTCATTGTTGTTTATGAACATTAATCTGTTTTGAATGTGAACTGCTGTATGCACTGCATGTTTCCAAAAAATGTTTTTCAATTTTGAATCCATTAGAATTGTTTGAGCCATTTCCTATACTTTACTTTTCTTTCTTTCAACAAATCCATTCTATTGAGGTGTCCTACCAACGGAGAATTGTCTTTTTATTCCATGCTTGCTGCAGTAGTCCATAAATTCCTTTGAAGTGAACTCTCCTCCATTATCAGATCTCAAACATTTTATTTTTGAATCCATTTCATTTTCAACTATTTCCTTGTAGACCTTGAAGTTTTCAAAAGCTTCTGATTTATTCATGAGAAAGAAAACTGCAATCATTCTTGTATAATCATCAACTAATAACATAAAGTATTTCTCACCTTTTAAACCCTTTGTTGTAGTTGGTCCAACTAAATCAATATGCACAATTTCCAGTGGTCTTTTCGTTGAATATAGCTTTGATTTGAACCTGGTATTTGTTTTCTTTCCTTATTGACAATGCTTGCATAAAGTGTTGGTTGGTTTCGTGATCTGAGGCATTTCTCTAACTTCTTCCTTTTTGCTAACTTTTATAATGTTATCAAAGTGTATGTGACCCATTCTTCTGTGCCATATCCAACTTTCATCTTCCTTTCCTAGAAAACATTTTTCATTTCCAATTTCACTTAATACATATATGTTGCTTGAAGTTCTTGCAGCTGTTGCAATCAATTTTCCTGAACTTTCTTTTCTTATCTTGCACTTCTGTGAATCAAAAGTAATTTTATGACATTGGTCACACATTTGACTTACACTTAGAAGATTATGTTTCATATCTTCTACTAGTAGAACATTTTCTTCCTTGGTATTCTTGTTTCCAATTCTGACTGTGCCTTTTCCAATGATTTTAGCTGAATCATCATTTCCGAAGGAGACTGATCCATATCTTTCCTTTATTAATCTAAGAAACCTGTCTTTATCACCTGTCATGTGTTTTGAACAATCATTGTCAACATACCAACCACGTTTATTCTTCTTAGCTTGTAGAGCGAGTGTGCATTCTTCATTTCTATACTTATTCTTCTTCCTTATCCATGTTCTCTTCTAAGGTTCCTGTCTGTGACTTTTGTAGTTATGTTGTGGTTCTCTAGGAGGGGTTGTCATTCTACAATTTTTGGCCATGTGTCCAAATTTGTTGCACTTATAGCATTCCATTTCAGTGCTCAATGATTCAAACCTGTTATAGTTTCTTCTATGTGTTTCAATAGGTATTCTTGGATAACCATTTTGTGTATGACTTTCAAAGTTTTTTATATTCCTCCTATTAGTTTTACAATTTACAACTTTATGTACAAATTATTGCATGCATAAAATAAGATAAAAAATATAGTTTGATACCTGGTAGTTGAATATCTTCTAAAATAAGTTACTTTTATGAATCCTTCTTCTTCCTTAGACCTATTTGTTTCAGTTAGTCGTTGATTATAAAATCTGAATCTTCTTGGTGGAGGAGTGTCCCTGTAATCTTCCTCGTAGGTTTTCCTATCCTCTTTGATTGTTTCTGCATAAATTTTTGGATGTGTTTCTTGTTCTGTTGTTTTGGAGATTGACCCATTTTCTGTCTGATTATATCCAAGTCCAGACTTTTCATGATGAGGATTTTGACTGCTAATAATGTCATCCAAAACTTTTGAGTTATTCTGCATATTTTTATTTTGAATATCCTTTCTCAATGTGACAATCTCTGCTTCCAAATTTCCAATGATCCTGTCTCTTTCTTGTAGTTGTTCTTTGAATGATTCTTCAATTCTTTTATCTTCTTCTATTTGAACCTTCAATTTCATGATCATTTGTTCTAGTTCTTGATTGTCTTATTTCTTGTCTAGTTCTTCTTGTAGCTTCTTGTTTTTCTTGTTTTCTCTTCTTATAACTTCTATGACACTCAACAATTCTTCTCGGTAGTCAACTTATGCCTCTTCATATTCTTCTTTGGTGTCTTGTTTATCAGAGTCTTCTACTACCATGAATAGAACTCTTTTTGTCTCACTGTCACTGACTTCATCTTCATCTGATGAGGATATGTCTTCTTTGGTGCATAAGCTTTTCATGAAAGCTTTCTTTTTGGTTCTTTTTCCTTTATATGTTTGTTTTCTATTTGAGTAATATTCATCATTCCTATTATTTTTAATATGGGGACAATTGTTAGAAAAATGACCAATACCATCACAATTAAAACAAATGAATGGAAGCTTACCTTTATATTTGCCGTTGGTTCTCTTGTTCAATCTTATGACAAAGTTGGCCACTTCTTCTGAGAGATTTGACCTTTTGGATGATTTTAAAGATGCTTCTTTTATATGGATTTTCCTATTCAGTTCTCATTTCATATGCTGTGAAGATTCCATGTAGTTCATCCATGCTTATTGAGTCTAGATATGCTCTTTCTTATAGTGATGATATCTTAGGATGAAATCTCATAGGAAGATATCTTAGTATCTTTTGAAAAATGACATATTCTTCAATTTATTCTCCCAATCCTATGATTTCATTCACTGTTTCATCGAATTGTAAGAAGTAAACTGAAATATTCTCATCTTCCTTCATCTTTAGTTGTTTGAATTGACCTCTGTAAGTTTGAAGTTTTGCTGCTTTGAATTTTGAATCTCCTTCATAAATATTTTGAAGTTTGTCCCAAATCTCTTTAGCGGATTTACAATGTACAAATTTGATATATACCGATTCACCAAGACCATTCAAAAGTGCATTTGTGGATTTGAAATTATTTTGACCGAGTTTCATTTCTTTTTCACTTGTTGGCATAACGGTTGGTTCTTTGTATCCATCTACTACTGATTGCCAAATTTCAAGTCCATGTGCCTGTATACATGTTTTCATCCTTTTGCTTCAGAATGCATACTTCTATCAATCAAATTGCGGTATTCCATTTTTATACATGTTGTTGGTCTCCATGATCTACCTTTCAATGGTTAAAATGATTTTGAAGGAATCTTCTCTGAAACCAATTGTTGGATTACTAAGAGGGGGGGTGAATCAATAATAGGTAAATTTAATCCTTTTTAACCATAAAATGAAAGTGTTATATCAATGTATCATTATCATCCAATAGTTTCAGAGTAAATAAACAATGAAAAAATGAGCAATCACACACATACACAGTACACAATTGTTTTTACGTGGAAACCCAAAGCGAGAGAAAACCACATAATGCATTTTCTTATATGTCTTTAAGAATTATATTCTTTGGAAGCACCAAATTCCTTTGTTTTCCAGCTGCAAATGGAAGGAGGCTCCAACCCCCTAGTTTCTCAGGCTACAACCCGAGGGAAGCTTCAAATCCTCAATTCTATGGCTACAACTAGAAGGAGGCTACAACCCCCTATGTTCTCCGGTTACAACCACCTATCCTTGCCCCGTCCAACCGCCCTGTCGTAGAAGTAGAATGATGAAAATACTGCCACACTATCATTGTGAGATATACTGCTGTAAACCTGTACCAATTAACTTGCACCAAACAACCTGTAACAACCTGTACTAAACAACCTGTAATCAACTTGTACCATAAACAAGTGCATAAACCATGCACCAACCTGTACCATCAACGAGTGCATCAACCATGCACCAAATATATACAAATCACGCATCAAATGCACATAAACTATGAATCATCAAGATGTACCAACATCATCAAATATACACCTCATGTATGCGCCAACTCATCAACTACTTGTCTCAATCATGTACCAAACATGTACCTCAACCAAAATCCCTCATCAATTTCATCATCCAAATCTGATTTGTATCTCTATAATAGACATGGTGTATATGATCACATACCTGCAAACCTTCCTTAACTTTAAAAACAAGAGACTAGCATTTTCATCAAACTTTACTTTGGATCTGTTATGAATAAGTTATGACATTTTTACCCGAAACACTTGTTTTAGACTAGTTTTAGGACTAGCCACAAACCCTATTTTCCACGGAGTGTAAATACAAAAATACAACGACCCACAAGATGAAATTTTTATGACATATACTTGGATATGTTTCCTCAACGACCTCCAGATTTCACAGTCTGAATCATTCTAGAAAAAACTTTAGTGCGAAAATTGTGAGATGACCTGTAAATAACATACCTTAGAAAACATCATCAAAATAATTTATCCTCCCTTGAATTTCGACCTACTTTACTTCACCTTCCCTTTGAAATTCGCCTTATATATCCTTTGGTTACCTTAGTCACTTGTAGATATTCAATATTCTCAAGTGTAATTAAAATGAGAGACCCTTGCCTCTTATTTATACTTTTATGTAGCTTCCTCAAGGGGTTACCTTCTAACCATCTTAAACCACTTTCCTTATTTTAGGGCTAACCCACTTCTAACCACTTGTCTACTTAGTAATTTCTCCATTAGCTTTATTATTTAAATGATTTCTTTTGTATCCACTTTGAATTAAAGTAAACTCATCACTTCACTTTATTATTTAAATAATTTCTTCTTTGCAACCACTTTGACTACTTTAACTTGTTGGGGCTTCTAGATGACTCCTAAGGGTTCTCCAACTTCACATGGCCATAACTCTCTAACCGTGAGGAGTTATGTGATGTTACACATACCAATGGAAATGACATTACATGTACTATCCATATATAATAGTCTTACCTTAAAATATATTAAAAATCATACCATTATACATAACAAAAACTTGGGTCCATTACCCAAACCTTTGTGCTACCAAAATTCGCTACCGGAATTTCTTCAAGGGTTGACATCAATGAAAACCAACCCAAATAATCAACACTGTTTCCATAAAAAAATATACCACATCTAAATAGGGTTTATTTTACAATTGAATTTTTCGGACAAATGCAAACCTTTGAAAACATGACTGTATGTAATGAAGAAAATCAAGTATGAAGACATGTAGAATCTTTTGTTCTTTTTGATATTTTCCAACTGAAAAGATAATTCACTAGAGATAATATTTTCCTAATCAAATATTTCTTTCTCATGGATATAAAAACACAATATATATTTAGCCACCCTACAAATAGTAGTATTAAATTATTGTCTGGATACTCTAGCGAATAGCCATGCCATTTCTCAATAGGTATTTTTCAATGAACTGACCTGAATGTTCAATAGGTATTATAGAATAATCATTGGGTCTTCAAGATATTCTTGTAGAAGATCCAATCGTCCATTCTTTTCCTTCAAAAAGTCTCGGGCTTCCGTGCCTTTGAAAGTCATTGTTGGCTCTAGAAGTATAAGCATCCTTTCGAATACTGAAGGTGATAAGGAAATAGGAGACTCTCCTTGCAACTAAATTATTCTCTGATTCTTATTGAATTTATCAATGCACCACAAATGAAATTCTTTAAAATCGTAGACTTATGGAATGCAACCTGCCAGAGAAATTTCTGAAGTCCAAATATGATTTGAACTTTTCTCTGGAAATGACAATGAAGAGTAATATATATATTCTCTTGACCACTAAAACATTTGATCTTCCTGTCCAAAAGACTTGATGGTATCTCCGCATAACTGTTCCCTTCTTTTGGTTGTCATACTTAATCAAATTGATGGATTAATGTACAATTATTTTCAAAAAATTATTACCAAAGTAAACCTTTTTATCATAATATATTTCGGGGCTCTTGATTCAAAGGATCATTAATACAAATTAAATTTAGAATTGATGAAGAATTGTCTCGAGAAGATCACCATTAATAACAATTTTTAACACTTAACAAATTTGTTATTATGAGAAGACTTGCATTAAATGTACATCGGAAAAGGTGATAAGGTAGGACATGGATTACCGTGGGGTGGTGGAGAATCGAGATGGAGGAGTGACAGGGTAATGAAATGGTGATATGAGAGAACATTGGTGTGCTAGAATCATAGGGTTGGGGATATATATGGAAGAGTTATGAAATTACCGCAGGCTCCAGTAAGGCTTAAAAATCTAACTGAGTGTTGATATGTCACATAGTTAAGGTGGTATGGTGGGTCAGTGGGTATGGCAGAGAAGAATCATAATGTCCCGTGGAGTGCGGTGAATTATAAGAAATTTAACTAAGTATGAGAAGTGGGTCGAGACGACGGGGTCTCGAGTATGGAAGATACGATCGTGAGATAGGCTAAGCCCATGGTGAGATATTTGGAAAAAAATCTAAGTATCAGTGCAAAATGAAGGTGGCAGAATGTGATGGTGTATTTTGGGGGCCATGAAAGTTGAACATGAGTAAATATACATCGTGAACCTGCGAAAAACTCAAAAAATTTCCAAGTATGGGAAAGGAATATACAAGAGAGAGTTTACGAAAGAGTTAACACATTTTAGGATCAACACTAACATATTCATACAAGGGCACTCTAGGAGAAGGAATTTTTCATCTTCAGCCCTTTAAGTGTCACAATTATAATAGATTATTCCATGCCATGGATTTTTCTTTTTAATATGTTATTTTCTTTTTATATTTTACAATGAAATAAATTTTTCATCAAAATTATTTTTTATAAACTAGAATAGTTCATAAAGATATGAAAGATATTATATCTTTTAACTAATTTAAAATATCTCAATGTCAATTAAAATATAAAATATTTTCATTCTTTTGATATATTGTTATTAGACACTTGGCTTAAAATATAAAATATTATCCTTTTCTTGATATAATATATTTTTATTAGACATTTGATTTATATTAAATACTTTATATATATATATATATATATATATATATATATATATATATATATATATATATATATATAATATTGGTAATTTTTGAATCTATTCTTTTATTTATTTGATGTCGTTTTTATTATTATTGTTTGAATTTCTTCAAATAATTATACTTTATGTGCTTGTACTTTGGATATTATTTTAAATAATTTAATTTCAATTAAAAGATATTTCTATTTTGTATGTTAGTATTTTGATTATTATTTTAAACAATTTACTTTCAAGTAAACCAACAAAATAATCATTTATAAGAGATGCTAAAACAAAAAGATACATAATTACAATAATAAAATAAATTAAAATGGTACATAAATTTATAACAATAAACACGGTGGATATCCTTATGGTGCAATCGATGGATCTTGAGGGGTTGACACCTCACCCTCATAAATTCAGTTATTGAGGCCATTCTGGTCTACTAGCATTTTCTGGATAACATTCTGAAGGGTACTCTGACCTATATTTAAAAACCTTGCTACAACTATTTATGGAAGGGTATTTTTGATTATATGGGATCACCATGACCATGGTTAACTTTGCTAGACCTTGATTGACTTGGGTTTACTATGGTTGGCTATGGTTGACCATGGTTTAGCATGAACTTCACTATGGTTGACCTTGGTTGACCATGACCATGGTTGACAATGGTTACTATGTTTGATACTTATTCTCTATAGATGTTCATGGCTCACCATGACATTGGTTGATCATGACTATGGATGCAATTCACCATGTTTAACCTTAACTATGACTACAGTTGACTATTGTTGACGATGACTAAGAGTATTGTTTACTATGATAGACCTTAACCATGGTTGGTTATGGTTTTCTCTGGTTGAAAATGGTTAAACATGGTTGATCTTGACATGGACCAAAGTTCAGTATGGTTGATCATGGTTGACCTTCACCATGGTTGACTATGGTAGACCATGACCATGGTTGACTATGGTTGATTTGGGTTGACCATGCCCATGGTCAAGATTTGTAGAATATGTGGAGCTGATTATGGTGGGCCATGTTGATTATGTTTAACCATGATTTACTATGGCACTATTGCATTGCAAAGATGATAAGGTTTTGTTTGTCACATTGCGACATTAGGTTTTGTTTGTCACATGACATTGTAAAGTTATTGTCATCACATTGCAAAGAGGGTTTTTGTTTGTCACATTATGGCATTGGAATAGGATTGTGACATTCCAAAATTAGATTATGTTCATCACATTGTGATGTCGGGAAATGTTCGTCTCATTGTAATGTTAATGTATGTTTGTCACATTGCCACATTGGGTTGTGTACATCACATTGCGAAAATGGGTTGTGTTCGTCACATTACGATGTTTAGAAATTTTTGTCACATTATGACATTGGGATATGTGTGTGAAATTGAAACGTGAGGATATGTTTGTCACATTGCGACCTCCATTTATGTTCGTCACATTGCAACATTACTATGTTCATAAAATTATAATCTGTTCATCAGATTGCAAGATTACTATGTTCATCAAATTGCGACATTATTATTATTTGTCATATTGTGACGTTACAAATGTTCATCAGATTGCAACATTACTATTGTTCGCCATTTTGTAACATCCGATTTTGTTCATTAGATTTCAATGTCGGGTTATGTTCATCACATGACAAGGTTAGTTCGTGTTCGATGCATTACGAAAGGAAAGTTTTGGGCAAGTTTTTAAAAAACTTTATAATGAAGTGTTTCTTTTGCGAAAAAGAAAGGAACTTACTTATCCAATGTATTACATAGAAGGAAACTTAGACTCATACTCGTTCTAAAGACATTGATAGAAAACGACCTTGATGTGAAAATATATCCCTTCCAAATAAGCATATATAAAATTAGACTATGAATTTATGCATTCCGATTTTTGGTGTTGCAAATTGTGATTGTCAAGAAAACACAAAGTAAGGGGTTAAAAGCGATTGTGATTTATAGTAGTAAAATATTTAACTAAAATTCATTTATGACTAAGTATGATCGATTTCATGGTATTGTTTTTGTGGATAGATTCATACAACTAACATGTTCATACAAGGGCACTCTAGGGGAAAATTCTTTTCATCTTCAACCCTTTGAGTGTGACAAATGTAACAAGTTCTTTCATTCCATGTGTTTTGTTTTTTATATTTTATATCGAAATAAAATTTTCATCAAAATTGTTTTTTATATACTGGAATTGTTCATAAATACACGAAATATATTTATATCTTTTGAATAATTTAAAATATCTTTGTGTCAACTAAAATATAAAATATTGTCTTACTTTTGGTATATTTTTATTAGACGCTTGGTTTAAAATATAAAATAATATCTTTTTCATATTGTTATTAGACATTTGGTTTACATAAACAATTTTTTATTTAAAAAAATAAATAATATAATTATTTAATATAGTTAATTTTCGAATATATTATTTTATTTATTTAATGTTATTTTTAATATTATTGTTTGAATTTGTTCAAGTACTTATATTTTTTCTATTTGTAATTTATCCATTATTTTAAATAATTTAATTTCAATTAAAAGGTATTTATATTTTGTATTTAGTATTTTGATTATTATTTAAAAAAATTTAATTTCAAGTAAACCAATAAAATAATATTTTATAAGAGATTCTAAAACAAAAAAATACATAATTATAATAATAAAATAAATTAAATTGGTACATGAATTTATAACAACAAGTACAATGGATATCCTTATGGTGCAACTGATGGATCTTGAGGGGGCCATGCTTCACCCTCATAAAGTCGATTATTGAGGCCATTATGGTCTACTGACATTTTCTAGGTAACGTTCTGAAGGGTACTCTGACCTGTACCAAAAAATCTTGCTGCAACTATTTATGGAAGGGTAGCTGTGATTATATGGGCTCACAACGACTATGGTTAACTTTGGTAGACCTTCGTTGACTTCGGTTTACTATGGTTGGATATGATTTACCATGGTTGAGCACGAACTTCATTATGGTTGACCTTGTTTAAAATTGACCATGGTTGACTCTGGTTGACCATGGTTGACAATGGTTAATATGTTTGACAACTGTTGTCCATAGATGGCCATGGCTGGCCATGACCATGGTTGATCATGAATATGGATGAGATTCACCATGTTTGACATTAACTATGAATATGGTTGACCATTGCATTACATATGGTTCACTATTGTAGACCATGAAAAATATATGAACTTTGAACTTATGCGATGTATTACATAGAAGGAAAATTAGAATCGTACTTGTTATAAGGATATTGATAGCGAATTATCTTGACCTAAAATATATCCCTTCCAAACAAGTGTATATTAAATTGGACTAAGAATTTATGCATTCTATTGTTGGGTGTTGCAAATTGTGATTGTTAGGAAAACACAAAGGAAGGGGTTAAAACAAATTATGATTTATAGTAGTAAAATATTTAACTAAAATCCATTTATCACTAACTATGATCAATTTCATGGTATTGTTTTTGTTGATAGATTCATACAACTAACATTTTCATACAAGAGAACTCTAGGAGAAAGCGCTTTTCATCTTCAACCCTTTTAGTATTTCAAATGTAACAAATACTTCCATGCCATGGTGTTTTCTTTTTTATATATTAGTTTCTTTTTATATTCTATAATGAAATATTTTTTTTATCAAAATTATTTTTTATATAATAGAATCTTTAATAAATATATGAAAGGTACTTATATGTCTTGACAAATTTAAAATATCTTCATGTCAATTAAAATATAAAATATTGTCTTTCTTTTGGTACATTGTTATTAGACACTTGGTTTAAAATATAAAACGTTGTCTTTTCCTTGATATAATATATTGTTTTTAGACATTTGGTTTGCATTAAACACTTTTTTCTTTAAAAAATAAATAATATAATTATTTAATGTTGTTAATTTTTGAATTTATTCTTTTATATATTTGATTTCATTTTCATTATTGTTGTTTGAATTTGTTCAATTACTTACTATTATTATTGTTTGAATTTATTCAATTACTTATATTTTATGTGTTAGTATTTTGGTCACTATTTTAAATAATTTAATTTCGATTAAAAGGTATTTATATTTTTTATGTTAGTATTTTGATTATTATTTTAAACAATTTATTTTCAAGTAAACCAACAAAATAATCATTCATAAGATATGCTAAAACAAAAAAATACATAATTATAATAATAAAATAAATTAAAATGGTACATAAATTTATAAAAATAAATGTAGTGGATATCCTTATGGTGCAATCGATGGATCTCTAAGGGGTACACCTCACCCTCATAAAGACAATTATTGAGGCTATTCCAGTCTATTGGCATTTTATGGCTAGCATTATGAAGGCTACTTTGACCCATATTAAAAAAGCCTACTGCAACTATTTATGGAAGGGTAGATCTGATTATATGGGCTCACCACAACCATGGTTAAATTTTCTAGACCTTGGTTGACCTTGATTCACTATGGTTGGCTATGGTTTAACATGGTTGAGCATGACCTTCACTATGGTTGATATTGGTTGAACATGACCATGGTTGACTATTGTTGACCATGGTTGACAATGGTTACTATGTTTGACAATTGTTGTCCATAGATGACCATGGTTGGCCATGAAAATGGTTGATCATGACTATGGATGACATTCACCATGTTTGACCTTAACTATTTTTATGGTTGACCATTACCTTAAGTATGGTTGACTATTATTGATCATGACCAAGAGTATGGTTTACAATGGTTGACCTTAACCATGGTTTACTATGATTTGTTGTGGTTAAAAATGGCTAAACATTATTGATATTGACATGGACCAAAGTTCAATATGGTTGGTAATGGTTGACCTTCATTATGGTTGAATGTGGTTGACCATGACCATGGTTGACTATGGTTGACTATTGTTGACCATTCCCATGGCTGAGCTTTGTTGAGCATGTGGAGCCAATTATGGTGGGCCATGTTGATTATGTTTAACCATGTCTTACTATGGCACTACTACATTGCAAAGATGATTAGGTTTTGTTCATCACATTGTGACATTAGGTTTTGTTTTTCACATGACATTTTAAGGTTATGGCCATCACATTGCAATAAAGGGTTTTTGTTTGTGACATTATGGTGTTGGAATAAGATTGTCACATTCCGACACTAGATTATGTTCGTCAAATTGTGATATCGGAAAATGTTCATCTCATTGCAATGTTGGTTTATGTTTTTCACATTTCCACATTAGGTTGTATCAATCACATTGCGAGAATGGGTTGTGTTCGTCACAATGCAACGGTTGGAAATATTTGTCACATTGTGACAACATGATATGTGCATAAAATTGCAACGTGAGGATATGTTCGTCACATTTCAATGATAAGGATATGTTACAAGTCACATTGCGATGTACATTTATGTTCATCACATTGCAACATTACTATGTTCCGAAAATTGCAATATGTTCATCATATTGCAATGTTACTATGTTGATCACATTGCGACATTACTATTGTTCGTCACCTTGTGACGTTACTATTGTTCATCATGTTATAACATCTGGTTTGTTCATTAGATTGAAACATCAGGTTATTTTCATCGCATGAAAATGTTAGTTTGTGTTCAACACATTATGAAAGGGAATTTTTGACTAAGTTAAAAAAAAAATTCTAACGAAGTGTTTCTTTTGGGACAAAGATAGGAGCTTTGAACTTATGCGATGTATTACATAGAAGGAAACTTAGAATCATACTTGTTCTAAGGACATTGATAGCAAATGATCTTGACCTAAAAATCTATCTTTTCCAAATAAGCATACATAAAATTAGACTATGCATTCCACTTTTTGGTGTTGCAAATTGTGATTGTCAAGAAAAATAAGAAGGAAGGGGTTAAAAGTAATTATTATTTATAACGGTAAAACATTTAACTAAAATATTTTGATCGATTTCATGGTATTATTTTTGCGCATAGACTCATACAATTAACACATTCATACAAGGGCACTCTAAGAGAAAATGATTTTCATCTTCAACCCTTTGAGTGTCACAATTGTAACAGGTTCTTGAATGCCATGGTCTTTATATATTTTCTTTCTATATTTTATAATGAAATAATTTTTTCATCAAAATTGTTTTTTATATAGTGGAATCTTTCATAAAGATATGAAATATATTTATATCTTTGATGAATTTAAAATATCTTCATGTCAATTAAAATATAAAATATTATCTTTCTTTTGATATATTGTTATTAGGCACTTGGTTTAAAATATAAAATATTGTCTTTTTATTTATTTATATAATATCAATTGTTATTAGAGATTTGGTTTACATTAAACATTTTTTCTTTAAAAAAATTAAATAATATAATTATTTAATATTGTTAATTTTCAAATTTATTATTTTATATATTTGATGTTTTTTTTTATTATTATTATTGTTTGAATTTGTCGAGTTTCTTATATTTTATTTGTTAGTACTTTTTCCACTATTTTAAATAATTTATTTTCAATTATAAGGTATTTATATTTTGTATGTTAGTATTTTTATTATTATTTTAAACAATTTACTTTCAAGTAAACCAACAAGATAATAATTTATAATAGATGATAAAATAGAAAGATACATGCTTATAATACTAAAATAAATTAAAATGGTACATAAATTTATAATAATAAATGCACTGGATATCCTTATGGTGAAACTGATGGATCTCGAGTGGGGGAGGCCTCACCTTCATAAAGTCGGTTATTGAAACCATTCCATTCTACTCAGATTTTCTGGCTAGCATTCCAAAGGGTACTCTGACTCATATGAAAAATGCTTGCTACTACTATTTATGAAAGGGTAAATCTAATTAAATGGGCACACCGCGACCATGGTTAACTATGGTATACCTTGGTTGACTTTGGCTTACTATAGTTGGCATTGGTTGACGATGGTTGAGTATGACCTGCACTATGGTTGACATTGTTTGACCATGACCATAGTTGACTATGGTTGACCATGGTTGAAAATGGTTATTATGTTTGAGAGTTTTTGTCCATAGATAACCATGGTTGACCATGACTATGGTTGATCATGACTATGGATGGAATTCACCATGTTTGAACTTAACTATGACTATGGTTGATTATTATTGACCATGACCAAGAGCACGATTTACTATGGTTGACCTTAACTGTGGTTGACTATGGTTAAACATGGTTGAGCATGATAGGGACCAAAGTTCAGTATGGTCGATCATGGTTGATCGTGGTTGACCATGGTTGACTATGGTTTACTGGGGTTGACAATGGTTGATTGTGCCCATGGATGAGCTTTGTAGAACATGTGGAATTGATTATGATGGACCATGTTGATTATGTTTAACCATGATTTACTATGGCACAATTGCATTACAAATATGACGAGGTTTTGTTTGTCACACTGCGATATCTGATTTTTTTTGTCACATGACATCGTAAGGTTATGGTAATCACATTGCAACAAACAATTTTTGTTTGTCAGATTATGGTGTTGGAATAGGGTTGTCACATTTCAATAGTGGATTATGTATATCACATTGTGATGTTGGGAAATGTTTGTCTCATTGCAATGTTGGTGTATGTTTGTCACATTGCTACATTGGGTTGTGTAGATCACATAGCGACACTGGGCTATGTTCGTGACATCGTGATGTTTGGAAATGTTTGTGACATTGTGACGTTAGGATATCCACATCGTATTGCAACACAAGGATATGTTCGTCACATTGTGATGATAGGGCCATGTTCATGACATCACAATGTCCCTTTATGTTCGTCACATTGTGACATTACTATGTTCGAAAAAATATTATGTGTTTGTCAAATTGCGATGTTACTATGTTCGTCACATTACGATAGTACTATTGTTCATCACATTGCGACGCTACTATTGTTTGTCTCGTTGTAGTGTCTAGTTTTATTTGTTAGATTGTAGTGTCGGGTTATGTTCATCGCATGACAAGGTTGGCTTGTGTTCAACGCATTATGAAAGTGAAATTTTGGCCAAGTTTAAATTTTTTTTTATAACCAAGTGTTTCTTTTGTGACAACAATAGGAACTTTGAAATTATGCAATGTATTACATAGAAGGAAACTTAGAATCATGATTTTTCTAAGGATATTGATAGCAAATGATCTTGACCTAAAAATCCATCCCTTCCAAATAAGCATATATAAAATTAGACTATGCATTTATGCATTCCACTTTTTGGTGTTGCAAATTGATATTGTCGAGAAAACACAAAGCAAGGGGTTAAAAGAAATTATGATTTAAGTAGTAAAATATTTAACTGAAATCTATTTATGAACATCTGTGATCGATTTCATGATATTGTTTTTGTGGATATATTCATACAAATAACGTGTTCATACAAGGACACTCTAGGAGAAAGTGTTTTTCATCTTCAACCCTTTGAATGTCACAAATGTAACATATTCTTTCACACCATGGTGTTTTCTTTTTTTAAATAATATTTTATTTTTATATTTTATAATGGAATAATTTTTTCATCAAAATATTTTTTTTATATACTAGAATCTTTCATAAAGATATGAAAGATATTTATATCTATTGACAAATTTGAAATATCTTCATGTCAAGTAAAACATAAAATATTATCTTTCTTTTGATATATTGTTATTAGACACTTTATTTAAAATAAATAAAATATTGCATTTTTCTTGATATGATATATTGTTGTTAGACATATGGTTTACATTAAACAAATTTTATTTAAAAATAATAAATTTAATTATTCAATATTGTTATTTTTTGAATTTATTCTTTTAATTTATTTGATATCATTTTTATTATTATTCTTTGAATTTGTTCAATTACTTATATTTTATGTGTTAGTATTTTGGCCACTATTTTAAATAATTTAATTTCAATTAAGAGGTATTTATATTTTGTATGTTAGTATTTTGATTATTATTTTAAATAATTTACTTTCAATTAAACCAACAAAATAATCATTTATAAGAGATGCTAAAACAAAAAGATACATAACTATAATAATAATAATAATAATAATAATAATAATAATAATAATAATAATAAAACGGTACATAAATTTATAACAATAAATACAAAGGATATCCTTATGGTGCAACTGATGCATATCAAAGGGGGATGACTCACCCTCATAAAGTCAGTTATTGAGGCCATTTTGCTATACTGACACTTTTAGGCCAACATTCTGAAGGGTACTCTCACCCGCATAAAAAAATCTTGTTGCAACTATTTATGGGAGGGTATATTTGATTATATGGGCTCACCTTTAGTGAAATGGCAGACCCCGTGTCGACCTAAATATTTGGTGGGATGGGAGCTTAAGGAACTGGTGCTGTTTGGAAAATTTTTGTAGGAAAAGTCCCTCTGGGTATTTATTGCTCAACCTATCCTTTGGAAAAAAATTATTTGTACAAAATATATCCCACATGGATATATTGTTGATTGGATCCGAAATATTAAGAAGGATTCTCCTTCAGCCTCTCTATAGTGGAAAACTTTAATTTTTACCTTTCCTATCATCGCACAATATTTGGATTGGAGAGTAGAATCTGGTTGTTTTTTTCAAATAGTGGGATACTAGGAAGGGTTCTTTGCTTCCTTCACCAATCAATAAGAGAATTATCATGTAGTGAGTAATTACTATTGTAATGTTCCATCGCTTGCCCATTTGAGTGGGGAGTTACTGAATAATAGTTAGTATGCAGTTTATGTGAGTCAATAAATTTTTAAACAACCTTAAATTGAGAAGGGAGCTTCCTAAATAAGTTTAGTATATCAGTCATGTTAGTTAGTTGGTGAGTAAACAACCCTCTCCAATTTGGTTGGGTAGGGAATTTCAAAAATAAAGCAACAACTTCTTTTATAATTGAAAATAATGTAGAGGAAAAAGTTTATCTACATAATATTAAAGGGAACCCCTCTCTCACGTAATATAATGATGGTAATTTTCTATGTATTATCTATTTTCCTTCATGCTTGTTGCATTTTCCTTGTGTTTCACTATGTTTATACATTTCTCTAGTGCACCCAACTGTTGCTGGTGCACCCTTCTGATCAATTGCAGATAAATTGGCATCAGAGCTTCGTTCTCGGAAAAATTATGCTTGCATTCAAGAAGAAGATGGAGAGGCCATCCACAATTCTCTTGATTTTTTTTTCTTGGTGATAATCAATATGAACAATTAACGCTCTTCTTAGAGATGCCAGTGTGCCCTTCTCACGACCTTATAACGTATCAATGTTTGAAGCTTCCCGTGTGTCCTTCTTAGGAATTCTAGAGAACCCTTCTAAGGGATCTCCCATAGATTCTCATTGAACGATATCCAAAATCATCTTAAGCATCCTTCTTCTTGACATTTTGGAGTGGCTTGTTCAGTCCATTTCTTAGTTCAACCTCTTCATTTTTCCTTGCCTCATTCAGGGATCCATTTGGTGAATGAAAATCATGTCGCCACATAGAGAACCATTTGTAGAATATTCCAATTCCAACATTTATACACCAATTCAAGAGTTATCTCTTGCTTTGCATGAGTTACTTCACCTACAAAAACACAGGGCACCAACACCTATGCAACTAGACACCCACTTACAATTGCGTAAATTTGGAGGGAAAATAAATGGATATATTGTCGATTCTTGGATTCGTAGTCTCTCCACCTAATTCAAGACCTATCCTGAGATGGAAGAGGGAACTAATTTTCATATCACGAACCTACAACTGGAGGTAATCACATAAGCATGGTGGGATATGAAACTTGAAAAGTTTGAATTGGTCATCAAGCTTAGTGAGCCTGTAGCCACGACAACTGCATGCATTAATTCTTTGAAAGGTTTTTGTCATGCTTTGCAAGAGTGATTCTAACCCCCATGATATATCTAGAACCTTCTCGAAAAATGATTGTAGCTCCACCAAATATCAAATCAGTTGGTCCAAATCTACATAGTTGTCTTATGCAAATTTCTATCTAGATGCACATTGCTAATATGAAAGTGGTATTGATTATCAAATTCAATTCTAGTTTATTAATTCATCAACGTCATGAAGATGATTTGTTCGAGAGACCTTCCTTGGAAAAGGCCTTTATACGGGCCTTGGTCATGGAATGTACGATGGATCCTTGAATATGCTCTCCTCAAATATGATCTAGATATTCCACTCCTAGTCCTTCTCAGTATCAGTCTTCAACCACTTCACCATTCACATCCAACAATACGTCTTGGTGCACTTTTCATAATACTAACTCACACACTTCTGCTGATTGTCATGCCCTTAAAAATCAACACACCAATAATAATTTGGTTTCAAAATCCGCTCCATCAAAGTTCCATGACCAACCGAAAATCATCTCTCTTAAAAATCCAACCAAATTTGATCCCTCTCCCATAATGATGACTGCTCCCAAACCAATTATTGCTAATGTCCCCCTATTTATGCATAACCTCCAAATTAAGCATGAATTGTTCACCCTCATTTTGGACAACGATAGCCAAAATAATCTCATGTCCCAAGACTTAGTTCATCACTTGAAAATTCCCACCACTCCTCATCCAGATCCATATCAACTTAGTTGGGTACAAAAGGGTGGACCTCATATTACTATCTCCCGGTGTTGTTCCATAACATTTTCTATTGGACCTTTCCGAGATACGATGGTCTGTGATGTCTTACCCTTAGAATCTATCGACTTGCTTCTAGGCCCCCCTTACTAATAATAGCAACACATTATGTACCATGTGAAATCTCATTTGTACCACCTGCAACATGAGTGGAAAACCTATGTGCTTACCTTAGCTGCTCTTAAATCCACTACGCCTCCTACTGGTAAAGTAGTAGTTAATTAAGTCAATATCCAAAAAGTTGTTTCTCTATGTTTTGTGCACCATGTGAAGTTAGATAACCTCACCAATCCTACACCCCCAGAACTAACTTCCCTTCTCCATGAATTTGCAGATTTTTTTACTCAACCCACGGGCCTTCCCCCGTTTCGATCCATTGAACACATGATTGATCTCATTCTTGGATCCCACTTTCCCAATGCACCATCCTATTTAATTTCCCCCTTAGAGGATGAAGAAATCGAATGCAAAATTCGACAACCACTATGATCCAACCATGTTCAACCCTCCTCATCTCCTTGCATGTCTCCAACATTTATTATTCCCCAAAAGGAGACTGCATAATGGAATCTAGTTATAGATTACCATTCCCTTAATAAATATACTACTAAAAAAAGATATCCCTTACCCCAGATTGAGGATTTACTAGACCACTTACAATGGACATCCTTCTTCACTAATATGGACTTGACAATTGGATATCATCAGGTGCACATGAAGGAAATAAACATCTAGAAAACAACATTCAAGACAATTTTTTCATTATGAGTGGTTGGTCATGCCATTTGGGTTGACAAATGCACCAAAAATGTTCACGTGGTTAATTAATGACATCTTTAGGCCTCACTTGGGTAAGTGTGTAGTGATATTGATGATATATTGGCTTTCAACAGGTCCTTGGAAGAGCATATTCAACATATATGCAACATGCTTGAGTTATTGTAGGAACATAAACTTCAGATGAAGGAAAATAAGTCATACATTGGACAACCATCAGTTCACTATTTAGGATTCATCTTGGACAAAAAATGGGCATGCCCAGATCCCTCTTGAGTATAGTTATTAGCTAAATGGCCAACGCCCTCTAATGCACATGCACTTAAAAGTTTTATGGGCGGTATTAATTTCTATAGGAAATTTATCTCCCATTTATCTCAGTTGGCTCATCGTTTACATCAATTATATAATCAAGAAAAAATCATGTCGAATGTAGAGGTTGAATGTCACATTGATAAGCTCAAGACAATGTTATGCTCTCCTCTTGTCCTTCGCTTTCCATATTTGGAACAACCTTTCAAAGTTCAGACAAATGCATCTCAATTCACTATTGGGACTGTACTTAAACATGGAGGTCACTTGGTGGCATACCATTCAAACATCCTTTCAGAGGCCAAAGTCAGTTACAGTACCTATGAGAAATATTTCTACAACTTGGTGCAGGATTTAAAGCAGTGGCCCTATTATATTCTGGGAAAAGAAACCATTCTACATAAAGATAACCATCTACTCATATTAATCAAATCACAGATTAAAATGCAGGAACAATGACATATGAAGTGGGAAACACACATACATCAATTTCATCTAGACATCAAGTACAAGAAATGGGTCTGTAACAAGATGACAATCTTGTTAAGTAGGCCACCTACTCAGGTCATGCATTTCTTAGAGGTGTGGTGTGCAACATATGATGGGTGGAAGGAAATGTATGAAAATGATCCATGATTCAAAGAAATTTTGGAAGCACTGCAACAACCGATAGTCATTAATCAAATTCCATTTCTTGATTATACCATCCAGGATGGCTAGATCTACCGATTGAACTAGCTATGCATGCCATAGTATGAGGATCCTATGATTCTCATAAGGGAGGAACATGCCTCTTCATGTGGGGGCCATTCCGGTATGGCCAAGATAATTCTCAACCTCCAACGCCACTTTATTGTCTGACTTTGTCTAAAAAGGTGGAGAAATTCCTTTGCACTTGCTCACTCTGTTCCCAAAGTAAGCCTTATAATCACAATCATGGTCTGTATCAACCTTTATCAATTCCATCCCACCCATGGGAGTACAATTCCATGGAATTTTTCAGTGGCCTACATACCACTCTGTGAAATCATGATGCCATTTTGGTAGTGGTTTTTCATTTTTCAAATATGGATCTCTTTCTCCCCTACCATAAAAATACTTTTTCTACTCAAACTACTGATATTTTCTTCTAGCATATTTGGCCATACTTTGGAATCCCCAGTAGCATTATTTATGATAGGGACTCTCATTTCCTTATCACTTTCTGGTGCACTCTCTCGACATTGCTGGGTTGTAATATTTATTTCTCCACTGCATTTCAACCCCAGATCGATGGACAAAAAAAAGTGGTAAATCATACCTTGGTACACTCCCTTCGTAGCGATTTTTTGAAAAAAAGTAGTGGGATTCATACCTCCATATCATACAACAAAACTACAGCCCAACCATACACTCCTCCACAGGGTTCTCGCCATTCAAAGTTTGTCTTGGGTTATATCCCCTTGCGCCCTCAAAGATGCCCCTTACTCTTGAAAATTTCGGTTCGACACATCAACAAAAGAAATAGTAGAAAACACATCGTTTTATTCATAGTTTATCATAGCGCCACACTCAAGTTGAATCTTCCTTGAAAGTATCCCAAGACCATTCCAAACAATGCCATGATAAGCACCACACTAATTTGACCTTTCCATCGGGAGATCGAGTGTGGATCCTATTGGATAAACAATGTTTCAAAGGATACCATCGTAAGCTGCATCCATTTAGGTATGACCCATATACAATATTAGAATGCATTACTGAGAATGCATATCGTTTGGACTTTCCCGCACAACTCAACATACATGATGTGTTGAACATGAATAACTTAAAGACGTTTGAGGCTCCTGTTAGCACCAGGAGTTGTTCTTAGACTACTTTAAGAACAAGCCCAGTACCCATCAGAATATAAATGGTTAATTATTTTTTATACTTGAGTGGATCAACATGACTGAGTAAGAAAGGGAGAGTGCAACAAATTTCCTACAGAGGCATTCCATTGGGCATGGATTCATAACATCCTACAGATCAAAGGAAATTAAACTATATACCAGATAAATATTTTATATAATTATGGGTAGAAGCATAGAGAATATGACAAAAGGAATAACATCCATCATACAAAGATACTTTTTGCAAACATATTAAAGATTGTTTAAACAATAAACAATGATTTAATGGGAAAACTACAACAGATCATCTGTTGTTCATGAATCCATCAATCAATGGTAGCTATGATCCTCAAAACCTGTAATATATTCAATAAAGAGGATGAAAAGAGAAATGGAAATGAAATAATACAATCTGATAAACAACTCTCATGAATATTTAATATCAGAAATGTTGATTACAAACAGGCCCTCAGGCTTACAAATAAACAACTAAACTACTCCTCCATCTCTCTGCTCTCTTGGACCATGAATATAACCCTTTCCTAAAAAAAACCATTGATATCTATATTGTATCATTCCTTCCTAATCTAAAGAGGTCAAATCCCAAGTGGTTGCATTGGATTCCCTTTTCTCTAGGAGTTGTTACAACAAGGTAAAATAAAAAATCCACATAGCTCCTATTTTTTTGGATCTTGTCTATTGTGATAAATGCCTTTTGAAACAGGTCATGATGCTTGATATGGTGATGGAAAAAATGTCCCTCATGTCCAACTACCTCCTAGGAAACCATTCAAACCCCCTCAAACATGTGGCATCCCTCCTACAACTCAGATTTATCAGACTGTTAGAGTTTGCAACGCCTTTGACAACATGCGCTGTGAACTTTCATGTAGGTGATGATTTAAAATTTTCTCCCAACCTACGAACTGGGTTAGGATTGTTTTTGGTCAACAAGTCAATAATATAATGATTCATATCCAAAAATATTTTCAGAAGAACCCAGATCGACATTTAAAAGTTATGATGAAAAATTGTCCCTGTTCTGTACTAATTCGCTACAAACTGTCCCAAAACTACCAGTTCATAGCGCCAATGTGTCCACACACTGCGAAATTTCCTGTAGGCACCTTTTTACCTCCAAAATGATTCCAGTCTTTAAAAATTGTACAAGAAGTTGGTAAAAAAATTCTAGATTCTGATACAAACTTCTTGCAACATGAAGTAACCTTGGGGAAAGAAGAATTCAAAGACATGGATTTAAACCACTTCTCACCACAATCATGTTTCCCTATTGCTACAAAAATAGTTTTCTCAGATAATTCAAACTCCAGTGCCCAAACCTTAGTATTTGTCCCTTTGAGATTGAGTGAAAAATGTTTAGCTACCTTAGGATGTCCTTTTTTCATTTTCTCACAAAATTCAGGTAGCCCACCCTCTGGAATGCTTCTTTGAAAAATGGTTCAGAATTGATGAGTTGCATGTCAAGTGGATCAAATATGATAATCTCTCCCCCTTTATGAATCTTATTACCTTGCTAACTTTCCATGATGGATGTTGTGAAAACCTCCTTTACCCTCTTATAACAATTTGTTATCAGATATATGATAAAAATAGGAAAATAAGGCTTTTTATAGAAATGGAACAACTTAGGGTTTAGTGAATAAATAATTTATGCGTAGAAACAGTTTGAGGATGAACATGTTGCAAGTAGGAGGTCAAAAAAGAAGAACATAATTTCAACTTGGATGAGGCTGCAGATAGGTAAAAAATGAAGTAACTCTGTGTAAAACAGAGGGTTCACAACACACTTGTTGAGTTCGCAGCGCCAATTTGCAACGTGAGTTGAACTATGTTTTATGATAGGATTGCAAGACTTCCCACATCTGAGGATAAAAATGATTTTGAAAGTATTAAACCTCAGACCTAGATGAATCTTATTTGAGGAGGGTTTGATCTATCAGAAAATAGAGGGTTCATAGTGCCAATTTCACAGTGCACAGTCTGTAGTGCACAGTTTGCAGCACATAGTTTGCAGCACACAGTTTGCAACACACAATTTGCAGCGCATTGTAATATAGTGCATAAGGTTATTGTTGGAAGAGGAAACTATAAAATTCCTCCGTTGGTATAACAAACTTGAAAATGTCCAGGGTTTAGGATACCAATGCCGTGGGATTTAATTGGTGCAAAGAGTTAGCAGCACAAAAAACATGTAACAATTTGCGGTGTAGAAAAATATATAACAATATCCAGTTCAGTCAACCCTCAAATAGTACACAATCATCAAAGAGGTACGTGGTGTATTTGGAACTTCAGGTGGTGTCTCACGAACTATACTAGGACTTAGTTTGAAGCATCCGATTTTCTTTCATCTGCTACAACCAGTTCACAACGCCAAATTTCAAAACTATGGCAGCGTACTTCATTCAAACAGTTAGACTTATTCCTTGAAACCAACCTGAAGAACATGATGCATTGAATGTGCTGAAAATAATGAGATATCTCTTGACATGTTTCCAAGGTACAAATATGAGATATTAGTGCATAAGGTACTTCTTGATATATTGCGAACTTCCAGGTGAGTTTGCAGCAAGTAGATTGGACACTTGAATTGACCCTCAAACTGTTGAAAATGACATAAGGAACCTTTTGTACATACCTTTGAGACAAGACACATGATAAGGATAAGTTTAAGACCAAGGGTGTGACCCATGCTGACCCCTATTTCTTTCATGATGATGAACACTATCATGACACAAAGACTCTTACATGGACTAAGGTCATAATTTTTGACCCCTGAAAATTTCATGTGCTAACATTGGCTCCACAGAGGATGGAATGCTACCTATGAGATTCCAAGAAAATTTCAGTTCTAGTGCCTTATCCATTGGGCTACATAGTCTTATTGTTTATCTACTACAAACCAAGAAACTAAAAGAAACAAAAATTATCGTATGATGACCTTATTCCCCTACTTCTAACCCGATCTCTGAGATGCTTGATCAGGTGAAATAAAAAATACAGTGAAACCATGCAAGGACCTTATCTAATGATCGAATTCCTTGCATAATCCTGCTTAATGTAAATTCAAATTGAAAATTAAATCCAATATGAAAACTCATCCACTTTGAAGAACTGATTTCACTAACTGATTCTAGGTAAGTCATAAAGGTCTCCTTCTCTGATGTTTCCTACAGAAATGCAAAAGGATCTTGAATAATATGTGTGAATACCACATGTTGATTGATAAAAAGGAAAGTACAACCCATGTCTATAGTTCCTTCATGTTCACAAGTATAGAGTAACATACAAGCTTCTTTCTTCAATGTATCCTTTTCTTCAAATGTTGATTTTTCTTGTTCTAAGTTTTCGAATGCAAGATCATTCTCAGAACAGATGGAAATAGTCTGATTATTTTCCTTATCATGCATTTAAACCTCAATAAATTTCTCCATATAGAGAACCATAGGATCACTAAGAACATGGAAAGGTTGTTTTTGACTTATAATGTTATCATTATGTTCCAAAAAACTTATGTGATTTTGCAGCTCAACTCTCTCTGCTCTATAAGCAACTTCATATTTTTCTTTCAAAAGATGAAATGAAGAAAATCATAAGGGTAATGACTTACCTCCAGCTAAGTCAAAATTTTCCCTATGATAGAGGTCATAACTGTCATAAATGGGCTAAATGCTTTCATAAGACTGTTGAAAATAATCCTTTTTTGGATGAAAGGATATTTCCGATGTTTTTTGGAAATCAACCTCATCATAGTTATTGTACTCATCATATATAGATAAACAAAATGATTCTTTAATATCATAAATAAAAAAATTAGAGACAATAAATTGCTCTTGAATAGGATTCTCTTCCAACTCCTTCTCATGGAATCCTTCTTGTTCATGTTCATTTTCAGATCTGTCTGCATTCCACTCGTCATCCTTAATTTGATCTAAAAATTTTCCACAGGCTTTGAGATTGTCCTCAACCTCTTGAGAATCAATGAGAATTTGCTGCAAGGTGACATACCTCCTTTCTAGGAGAATAAGAGACAAATCTGGATGAAGAGATGTTACATAATATAGTCTAGAAACAACTTCAGGAGGTCGGATATCTAAAGTCATGTTGCAATAAAAACTATAAAATCTCCAGTTCAAAATGGCAAGAGCTTCATCCTCCCCTCTTTTCAAATCATAAAAATCAACAAAGTACTGGTCAAGAGAATTGTTCTCCCCCCAATTCCTTGAAAATGAACCAAATGACTCATCCCACAAACCAATGGAACCAACCTCTAGATTTTTAAACCACAAAGCAACATCTCCAACCAAAGATTTGGAAAATAACCTCATAACAACATCCTCATGTGTGATTTCCAAATTGTCAATGACATTTTGAAAATATACCAAATGCTTCTTAGTTATAATATGACCTTCTCCAACAAAAAGAGGCAGATATTCTAAAAAATTGGGAGGGTAAGGATGAAGAGTAGATGACAATTTTAAGGGTTTAAACATTTTTTCTCTTTTTCAAGACATGACATCAGTAGGCTAAAAGTGAGGTTCAATGGATTGATTGCAAATTCCAACAATGGTGGTAGAATATGGTACTATGATCAAAGAAGGTGGTGAATCAATTGTATCGTTCACATGGTTACATGGATGATCATGTTCAGGAAGGATTTGAATACAAACATTGTTCTCATATATTTCAGATAAAGGACTAGGGTCAACATCAACTATGTAAGAAGAATGCATACCTTCTTCTTTTAAAGAGGGATATACAGTAGTAGGCTTATGGTCATCAGAGTAAACAAAGAAAATGATGAGTCTCCTGATATATGAAGGAAAAGACAGGAAATGATTGATAAAAAATAATATGAGCTCTTGAAGAAAAATTATATCTTGATACCTAGACTTCCCGTGTCTTCCTTCCATTTTTTGTTTGAGCTCGTTCCTCAGTGGAGTCTTGTAACATGATTTGAATCACCAACAAGTTCTTCAAATGTGTGGAGTCACCATGGTGAAAAAATTCAGTTTGTTCTGTCACCAATCATTACTCACCATCAAGAACTGGTAGTAATCTGTGTCATATATCTTAGGGAATATCTTCAACTTCATCCCCGAAAACGGTGCCAAAAATGTTAGCACCAGGAGTTGTTATTAGAATGATTTAAGAACAAGCCCAATAACCATAAGAATACAAATGGTTAAAACAAGTTTATACTTGAGTGGATCAATGAGACTGAGTAAGAAAGGGAGAGGGAAGCAAACTGTCTGCAAAGGCATTCCATTGGGCATGGAGTCATAACATCCTACAGATCAAAGGAAGTTAAACTATATACCAGATACAAGTTTTATATAATTATGGGTAGAATCATAGAGAATATGAAAAAAATAAGAACATCCATCGTATAGAGATCCTTTCTGCAAATAGATTAAAGATTGCTTAAAAAATAAACAATGATTTAATGGGCAAGCTACAACAAATCCTATGTTGTTCATGAATCCATCAATCAATGGAATCTATGATCCTCAAAACCTGCAATATATTCAAGAAAGAGGATGAAAAGAGAAATGGAAAACAAATAATACAATATGATAAAAAAACTCTCATGAATCTTTAATGGAAGAAATGTTGATTACAAGCAGGTCCTCAAGCTTACAAATAATAAACTAAATTTCTCCTTAAACTCTCTCCTCTCTTGGATCATGAATCCAACCCTTTCCTAAAAACAAAATGCTATATATAGTGTATCATTCCTTCCTACTCTAAAGAGGTTGAATCCCAAGTGGTTGCATTGGATTCCCTTTTCTCTAGGAGCTGTTACAACAAGATGAAACAAAAAATCCACCTAGCTCTTATTTTTTTGGATCTTGTCTATTGTGATAAATGCCTTTTGAAACATGTCATGCTGCTTGATTTGGTGATGGAACACATGTCCCTCATGTCCAAATACCTCCTAGGAAACCATTCAAACCCCCTCATACAGGTGGAAACCCTCCTACAACTCATATTTATCAGATTGTTAGAGTTTGCAGTGCCTTTGAAAACATGCGCTATGAACTTTCATGTAGGTGATGATTTCAAATTTTCTCCCAACATACGAACTGGGTCAGGATGATTTTTGGTCAACAAGTGAATAAGTTAATGATTCATCTCCAAAAAAATTTCATAAGAACCCAGATCGACATTTAAAAGTTATGATGAAAAACTGACTCTGTTGTGTACTAATTCGCTACAAACTGTCCCAAAACTTCCAGTTCACAGTGCGAGTGAGTCCACGTGCTACGAAATTTCCTGTAGGTGCCTTTTTACCTCCAAAATGATTCCAACCTTTAAAAATTGTACAATAAGTTGGGAAAAACCTTCCAGATCCTGCTACAAACTTATTGCAATATGAAGTAACCTTGGAGAAAGAAGAATTCAAAGACATGGATTTAAACCACTTCTCACCACAATCAAGTATCCCCGTGGCTACATAAATAGATTTTTCAGAGAATTCAAAATCTAGTGCCCCAACATTAGTCTTTGTCTCACTGAAGTCCAGTGCAAACGTTTTAGCTACCTCAGGACGTCCTCTTTGCATTTTCTCACAAAATTTAGGTAGCCCACCCTCTTGAATGCTTCTTTGAAAAATGGTTCAGAATTGACGAGTTGCATGTCATGTGGTTCATCTCTGATAATATCTGCCCCTTTTTGAATCTTCTTACCTTTTTGACTGTCCATGAT
Organism: Picea engelmannii; assembly: GCA_009831015.1. NCBI lineage: Eukaryota > Viridiplantae > Streptophyta > Pinopsida > Pinales > Pinaceae > Picea > Picea engelmannii. The sequence goes on along the minus strand of ML778111.1, from coordinate 1,826,704 downwards.
GAGTGTTTTGAAAACCTCCTTTACCCTCTTATAACAATTTGTTATCAGACGTATGATAAAAACAAGAAAATAGGGATTTTGATAGAAATGGCACAACTTAGGGTTTACTTGAATAAATCATTTATGCACAACAAAAGTTTGAGGATGAACATGATGAAAGTAGGAGGTGAGAAAATAACAACAAAGTTTCAACTTGGATGAGGCTGCAGACAAGTCAAAAAATAAAGCAACTTTGTGTAAAATAGAGGGTTCACAACACACTTGTTGAGTTCTCAGCGCCAGTTTGCAGTGCGAGTTGAACTATGTTTTATGAAAGGCTTGCAATACTTCCGATGTTTGAGGCAAAAAATTATTTTGAAAGGTTAAAAACTCGGACCTACATGAATCTCAGTTGAGTATGGTTTGATATATCATAAAAAAGAGGGTTTGCAGCACCAGTTTCGCATCGCACAGTTTGCAACGCATTGTAATATAGTGGATAAGGTTACTGCTGCAAGAGGAAACTGTAAAATTCCTCCTTTGGTATAACAAACTTGAAAATGGCCAGGGTTTAGGATACCAATGTTGTGGGCTTTAATTGGTGTAAAGAGTTTGCAACGCAGAAAACATGTAACAATTTGCAACGCAAAAACATATATAACAGTATCCAGTTCAGTCAATCCTCAAACAACACACAATAATCAAAGAGGTACCTGGTGTATATGGAACTTCAGTTGGTGTCTCAAGAACTAGAATAGAACTTAGTTGAAAGCATCCAATCTTCTTTCATCTTCTACAACTGGTTCGCAGTGCCAAATTTCAAAACTATGGTAGCGCGCTTCATTCAAACTGTTAGACTTTTTCCTTGAAACCAACCTGAAGAACATGATGCATTGAATGCGTTGAAAACAATGAGATATCCCTTGACACATCTCCAAGGTACAATGATGAGAGATTAGTGCATAAGGTACTTATTGATGATTGGACACTTGAATTGACCCTCAAATGGTTGAAAATGACATAAGGAACCTTTTGTACATACCTTTGAGAAACAACACATGATAAGGATGAGTTTAATACCAAGGGTGTGACCCATGCTGACCCCTATTTCTTTCATGATGATGAACACTATCATGACTCCAAGTGATCTGACTGGAAGGAGAATGATGGGCAATCTGATCACGAGTTAGCTACACAACAATGCGTGCTGGAGTGAAAAAGAGAGAAAACGAGTATTGTGTGCTCTTTTATGACTGGGGGTGAATGTTGGGTGAAAAGACCATGAGTTAGTTGCACAAAAATGCAGGCTAAAGTGTTCAAGACAAAAAATGAGATACGTCTGGGCATCTCTTACATAGAGAGAAAAAACAAGTGTTGTGTGCTCTTCATTCCGTCCTTATCGTGGTCATTTTGTTCTCAGATCTACATGCTCGAAACCTGTGACTAGAAGAATGAATGCTTAGTCTACAAATAGAGATGCGCACCAGTGCCTTTGGTGTGCAATCTCTCTTTTTTTCCATTCTGGACAACAACACGAAAAACGTCCCTCACTCTTTCTCTCAACGAAAATGATAGACAAAAAAAACACCAGAAGAATAGGTAACACAAGAGTTTTTGCCAAAAAATCATCAATCGTATTAGCTTTTTCCATATCCTCTTAAACCCACAATGCCAAAATTACAAATGGTAACTTGCCGCTTTTATTCTTCTGATATTCCCTACGTGATCATATTCGCAAGGGAAATATCCTACAACATTTTTACTTACCATACTAATTATTAAATAAAAAAGTAGACATCACCATTCTTACTTAGCTTGGAGGATGCCTTATTACAAAAGGACTGACTGATGCTGACAAAAACTAACATAGTATCATTCTACTTTTCTTCTTGCTTGTTGCCTATGACTTGAACTTGCTGTGTTCCCTCTAAGGAAGGTTGACTTCCTTCCTTATTGGTTCAATTCCTCCTTGTTTAGATTCGAAAGCTTCCTGATTTTCGTCAGCAACTTAGGAAACCGTCACTGCACTGTCTCGGATGTCATCCATTTGGCTTGTGATAGAGTTTGTCCCTGTTTGCCTATGAGATAGGAAACATGTTGTTGGTGTCGAGTGGTTTTGGTCTTACTATCCATAATTTGATCATGCACTAAAGGATGTTGAAAATATGGAATGTTGTCCACTAGATGGAGGACAGTGACCATGTCCTCCAAGAGTGGTGGCTTGAATAAATTTAGATTATTGATGTTGAGCATGTCATGAATCCCTAAATGTGGAGGAAGATACAAATGATAAGAATTTTTTCCAATGTGATCCAAAACTGTGTATGGTCCATAACGTAATGGATGCAACTTATGATGCCTCCCTTTGAAGTGTTTCTTTTCCATTTGCAGCCAAACTTTGTCTCTTGGTTGGAATTGAAAAGTTGTTCGGTGTTTATCATGACATTGTTTTGCGTGCTCTTGTGCAACTTGCAAAGATTCGGTCACTTGATTGTGTCACTGTGCTAAATTTTGTATGAAGTGTTGAGTTGTTTGTTGGTCTCTTTGTTGGTGTGTTGAACTGGAAGGAGTCAAATTGAGTGGCATCTTGGTGGGTGCAAGCGGATGGAAACCCAAGAAGACCTTGAATGGGGAAAACATGATGGCGGAATGTGTAGCTCTTTTGTAGCTATGCTGTAAAATGTGAATATAAGCATCCAATTGCTTATTTTTTAAAAAGGAGATGCGCAGAGAATGAACCAAGGTTCGATTGACTACCTCAGTTTGTCCGTCGGTTTGTGGATGGAAAGCCATGGAAAATCTAAGCTGGAAGCCTAGTAATTCCCAAAGAGTACACCAAAATGAACTAAGGAATTGAGAGTCTCAATTAGAAATGATGCTACTAGGTAGGCCAAAATGTGGCCACACATGTCAGAAGAAGAGTTCAGCTGTTTGTGTGGTAGAAGTTGTTTTGTGGTAAGGGAGAAAGAGCGCCATTTTTGAAAATATGCAAACCACCACCCATATTGCATCATGATTGCGGAGTGTGGTTGGGAGACCACTCAGGAAATCCATAGAAATTGATTCCCATGGGTGTGAAGGGATTGAAAAATGATGATAGAGGCTATGTTTGTGGTTAGCTATTTTTCTTTTTGAGCAGAGGGCACATGATCTGATGAAACTATCGACTTTCTTGGACATAGCGGGCCAATAGAAGTGGCATTGGAGGTGTAGGAGTGTTTTGGAATTCCCAAAGTGACCACCACAGGAGGAAGCATGCACTTCCTTGATAAGTATCAAACGATCTTCTGATTGCGGAACACACAGTTGATTAAGGCGATATAGCTATCCGTCCCGAATGGTGTAATCAAGGAATGGTGTCTGATTGATGACTATGGGTTGTTGTACTGCTGACCATTTCTATTTAAAGTTGGGATATTCTTTGTACATGTCTTTCCAACTATCATAGGTTGCACATCAAACTGCTAATATATTCATTGCTTGTGCTAGTGGTCGGCTTAATAAATCAACCATCTTGTTCGTAGTTACCTTTTTGTATTTAATAACCATGCGGAATTGTTGAATATATGCTGCCCATTTGAGATGTTGTTGTTCCTGTATATTTCTCTGGGAGTTGATGAATATGAGTGGATGATGATCCGTGTGGAGGATGGTCTCTTTTCCCAGAATATAATGGTTCCATTGCTTCAACGCTTGGACCAAGCTTTAAATTTCTTGTGATAAGTACTGTAGTTGATATTTGTTTCCGATAGTGTCTCTGAATGGTAGGCGACAGGATGGCCTCCCTGTTTAAGTACAACACCAATCGCAAATTGAGAAGAATTTGAATCAATTTCGAATGGTTGGAGAAAGTCTGGAAAATGGAGGATTGGCACAAATCATAATGCTTTCTTCAGGTTATCAAAATGGCGTTGCGCATCAGGATACCATATAAATGTTTCCTTGTTAGTTAGCTAATGAAAAGGATGTGCCAACTGTGAGAATGGTAAACAAATTTGTGGTAGAAATTGATGCCTCCCATAAAACTTTTGAGAAGCTGGGTAGAAGTTGGCGCTGGCCATTTAGAAATTGATTTTACTCATGCGAGATCCAAGTGAACCCCTGTAGAGTCTAAAACGAATCCTAGCTGTTGTACCGAAATTTGAGCAAAATATTACTTTTTCTCTTTTACCTGCAGTTTATATTGTCGTAGCAATGCCAAGACTGTGCGCACATGTTGCATGTGGTCTTCCCATGACCTGCTGAAAACCAGAATGTCATTAAGATAAATAACAATGATCTTATCGAGATGTGGCCGGAAAATTTCATTGATGAGCCACATGAAAGTGGCAGGTGCATTGGTCAAGCCGAAAGGCATGACTAACCATTCATACATACCAAACTTGGTCTTGAAATCTGTTTTCCAGATATCACTGGGTTGCATGCGCACTTGATGGTATCCCGAAGTTAGATCCATCTTTGTGAAGAAATAATCCCCTTGTAGGTTGTCGAGGAGCTCTTTGATCTGAGGTAGGGGATATCTATTTTTTATTGTGGATTTGTTCAGGGCCTTGTAGTCGGTAACAAGGCGCCATTCATAAGTGTCTCTCTTAGGGATAATAAAGGTTGGCGATGCACAAGGGGAAGAGGAAGGTTGGATGTGATCAGAATCAAGGAGTTGGCCAATTTGTCATTCTATTTCTGTGGCCTCCTTGGGCGCTAGGAGATAGGCGGGTGCATTGGGTAGCGTTGCACCTGGTATGAGATCAATGGAATGCGCAATGTCCCGACATGGGGGGAGTCCGGTGGGTGGGTGAAACACATCTGCAAATTCATGTAAGAGTGGAAAACATTCGGGGCGTGCTGGGTGAGTAAGATTCTCTGGTTTACGAAGTTAGATTAAGTACAACGAGGCATTTTTAGTATTAATGACATGGTGAGTGGCAGTGGTATTGGGCTGGGGTGGTGGGGAAGTGACAGTGGAGGAAGTAAGGACATAGTTGTGTCCCTCCTTTTTAAGATGATACTGATGAGATTTAGTGTGATACACCGCTTGTCGGTCTTGTTGGTAAGGAAGATCGAGAAGGAGATAAACAAAGTCTAAGGGGGAGACGTCGCAAGTCACAGTTTCGCAGAATGGACCAATGGAAAAAGTAACCACGCAACAATGAGAAATCGTGATGCACAAACCTCCCTTTTGGACCCATCCAATATGATAAGGATTGGGGTGTGGGTTTGTGGGGATTTGCAGATGTTGGACGAGATCTTGTGATATAATATTCTTTTGACTACCATTGTCGAGAATGAGAGTGGCTAATTTGGTATTGATTTGGTAGTTGTGAGTGAAGAGGGGGATGTTAGGGCGACCTGATTTGGGTTTGGTCATGAGAATGAGAGAGGGGTCGGATTCTGTGGGATTGTCGAGGGAAATGGTCTCTGTGAGTTTGGGTGAATCTGTTGAATTTACCTCGACCATCAAGGTCTTATTGGTGCGAATATTTTTAAGCACACAACAGTTTGTAGAATGATGGGAATTGGTTTTGTGAAAGACACAACATACTGTAGTTTTTGAGGTGGAGGAAGAAGTTTAGTGAGGCTGTGAGGGGGGAGTGGGTGGAATAGCACCGGATGTGTGATAGGTGCAGAATCTAGGGCGAAAAGATTTCTTTCGTTCGACAACCAAGGCGCGTAAGAACGCTTTGTCCAGAGAGGGACTGCCAAAAAGGTCGACCTCCTGCTAGAGGGGTAACACTAAACCATAATTGAACTTGATGATTAATACCTCATCTGGTTCATTGATCTGGAGTTGGATGCGTAGCTTGCATAATACGTCGATGTAACCTTGCACCGACTGATTGGAAATTTTTCAAAATTGTAACCACTTTGAGAGCAAATTGTGAAGGTACCCTGGAGGGTAGAAGCGTTCTCTAAAGGATTGAAAAAACATTTCCATGAAGTAATGTGGCCAGTTGTCAGTGATGGAGTGTCGAGCTCGACGATCAATTTTGCGTTGGTCAAGTGTGTGTCCCACCAAGTTTGGGTGATTCTCTCAAGTTGGAGACTGGCTATTTGTAATTTGGTAGGATTCTCTATCTCACGCGAGGTTTTGAAATATGTGGAGAGACTGCAGATCCAGGAATCCACGGTCTCGCCATGCATCTGACCAATGAACTTGGGTAATTGAAAACGAGTGTCTAGGTGCATGCTTGCTGGAGGTCTTCGCTGTTGAATACAAATAAATTCCTGAAGAGCCAACGCAAAATCGACCACTGGGCTTGATGTGTCTGCATTGGAGTCCTCACTGGAGGCTTCGTGTCAAGGCGAAATTTGTGGTAGTATGGAGTATACCCTGAGGAGGGTGTGACAACAACCCTACGGAGGGTGAAAGGCACGTTCTGGGCAGAAACGTTCTACTAAACAAAAGATCCCCCGATTTTTTCTTTTTTTTGACTGGATGAAGTTCTGGTCCCAAGGACAGAACACACTCTCATACCAATTGATCTGACTGGATGGTGAATGCTGGGAAATATGATCACGAGTCAACTAGATAACAATGCGTGCTGGAGGGAAAAAGAGAGAAAACGAGTATTGTGTGCTCTTTTCTGACTGGGGGCGAATGCTGGGTGAAAAGACCACGAGTGAGCTGCACAACAATGCGTGTTGGACTGTTCAAGATAGAAAATGAGAGACGTCTGGGCGTCTCTTACGCAGAGAGAAAAAACGAGTGTTGTGTGCTCTTTGTTCCTTCCTTATCGCACTTGTTTTGTTCTCAGATCTACACGCTGGAAACGTGTGACTGGAAAAACGAATGCTCAGTCTACAAATAGAGATGCGCACTAGTCCCTTTGGTGCACAGTCTCTCTTTTTCGCCCTTCTGGACAACAACAAGAAAAATGTCCCTCACTCTTTCTCTCAGCGAAAATGACAGACAAAGAAAACACCAGAAGAATAGGTAACGCAAGAGTTTTTGCCAAAACTTCCATTGTATTATCTTTTTCCATGTCTTCTTAAACCCACAATGCCAAAACTACAAACAATAACATGCCACTTTTATTCTTCTGATATTCCCTGTGTGATCAGATTCGCAAGGGAAATATCCCACAACATTTTTACTTACCATACTAATTATTAAATAAAAAGTAGATATCGCCATTCTTACTTATCCTCGCGGATGCTTTATTACAAAGGACTAACTGACGTTGACAAAAACTAACATAGCATCATTCTACTTTTCTTCTTTCTTTCTGCAGACGACTCGAACTACTGTGTGACCTCTAAGGAATGCAGACGTCCTTCCTTATTGATCCACCAAGACTCTTACATGGACTAAGGTCAAATGTTTTGATTCCTGAACATTTCATGTGCTAACACCTCCCATTCTTGAAGATGCAGTAACAATTCAACATCCAATAGACAATATTCTAGATTTTCAACCTCCTCTACTTGATGATAAAATTTTGGACTTGCATACCAAGATAACACATCAGCAACAACATGTTTCGTATCTTGTCGGTAAAAAGGGACAAACTCTATCTCGAGCCAAATGGATGCCCGCCGAGACTGTGCAACGCAAGTTTCTCAGTTGCTGGTGGAAGTAGGAATTTACAGACCTAAAGAGGAAATAATTGGGCCACCAAGAAGGCCCCTTCCTTCACCAATCAACAAGAGAGAATTAGCTTGCAGTCAATAATTACTATTGTAATCTTCCCTCGCTAGTGCAGTTGAGAAGGGCACTTCTATTTTGTGAGTCAATCACTTTGTAAACAACCCTCTCCAGTCTAGCTGAGAAGGGTGCTTCCTAGTATGGTAGTCATGTGATTTATTTTATGAATAAATATCCCTGGCTAGTCTGGTTGAGCAGGGCGTTGTAGAATTAAAGAAACAAATTCTTTTGTAACTGCAAATAATGTAAAGGAAAAGTTCACCGTGCATAAAATTAAAGGGATCCCCTCTCTCACGTAATACACTAATGGTAATTTTCTGTGTCTTTTCTATTTTCCTTCATGCTTTCTTTCCTTGTGTTTCACTTTATTGTTGCATTTCTCTAGTGCACCCAGTTGCTGCTAGTGTGCCCTTCTGATCAAAATTGCAGATTAAATAGTGACGGATGCACTCGTAGGGTGTAATCCTATTATTTTTTTACTAATGGATATCATAGTCTCTTTGCAAGAATAAAACATATGTACGCTTTGTAGAATTTTTGATCGGCATACCCGACGGACCAATGCCTAGAATTGTTTTATTATTTCATCGAAGAGGGTGCATATCAAATTGTCTCACCAGGAGGATGAACTGGTGTAGATATATAATTCCTTTAGTGGTATATATTCGGTGAAGCTCTTCTACCAGGCGATGGTGGAGGATATGATTTAGTCGTCGCTTGGTGGACAAAAAAACTATGGAAAATCAAGGCTCCCAAAAAAGGAATCCTCTTTTTCTGGCTCATCCTCAAAGTAAGAGTACTTACTTGGGACCTTCTTCAAAGGTTTTTATGGCAGGGGCCTGGTCTCTGCATTTTATGTAAAGGGGATGAGGAATCATCATGCATCTCTTGTTCAGGTATGGAAATAAGTTAATGAACAACTTGGCATAGGTAACGTGTGGGAAAATAATATAATAGAACTTTGTTTTGAAGAATTTTTCAAAATGGTCATGGAAACCTTTCAGGGTGCTACCCATTCTCATTTCTTAGGGAATCTGACTAGCTAGGAATGTTGATTTTTTTGAGGGAACAATTTGGACTACATTCTCGATGGCATAATAGGCTATATCATTATTAAATCCCATTATAAGCCACAACAAAAAATGATGATGAAAAGGGCTATTGAGCACCTAGCTATCAATCAAACTAAACCATGGGGTTTCTTCGATGGTGCCTACTAAGGAAACCTAAGTCAATGTGGTATTGGTTTTCTAGTGTATTTTTCATTATTTTCTTATATTTAGGTTGTGTCCACTTGGATAGAGGTACAAATAATCAAGCACAACTCCAAGAACTCCTTAATCGATGCATTGTGTAAAATATTTTAATTTAGGTTCTATATAAATATACAGCTCCAAATTAGCAATCAATTGGATGACTTTTGTGGCGACTCTCGTTGACCTGGAGCTAGTCAACAATGGCTCAATTTTGGAAAAACCATCAAAATCATTCTCTGATATATTTTATAAGCACATTTTTTTGAGAACTTAACACTACTGCATATCGACTATCCAAAGATGCACTATCTTTTCCTAAAAAAAACCATTGTTCTAAAGAAGCATGATGATGGGAGGGAAACCTCTCATTTGTTTGAGTTTATTGTTATTTAATTTGAAGTTTGTAGTGCCAAGGCTCTATATCATGTAGTTATTTTTTTTTTCTCTAGAAGAATAATAAAATGCTATAAAAGTTGTTGATTTTTTTTGTTGTTGTTTGTTGGGGTTAGGTTTAATGTCTTTTCTTAGAAGTTGTTTTTGTTAGACCACAAATAAGAAAGATAACTTTTGGGATTATTATTTTTTTTTAAGTGAGTTGAGATTCTATATTATTGAGAAAATTATGTTGCAAAAAGGGGCTGAGGGGTATCCCTTGATCTGTCAAAAAGGAAACCAGATCAGGGGTCCCGAAGTTGCGCTTTCTACATAAGCGAGGGGAGGTCCATGCCGCCACCCTCAGAAACCGACCCAGTCTTCGTGAATGACTTTCATCTCCTTCCTTTCTTTCCTCGTTCTCCTTTTTCTGCTCCACCGTGCACATATTTCTAATGCAGGATGGTGTTCCACATTGATCTACTAGAGTGATGTCCAAGTGGTGGGCATAGCGAAGGTAGAGTTGGAATTGTCCAACCAATCATTCCATTTTTTCTCTTTGGTTCCTTTAGTCCTCTACTATTCTTATTGCACTGGCCTCCAAGTTGTTGAGGCGACTTATAATTTCTATGAGCTCCTTCTTGTGGCCATGGTTTACCACCCTGTTGGTCTCATTCTTGTCAGTTCTCAGCTTACTTAATAGCATTTTTGTACACCAGGCTTCCTCCACCGTTTTATGGTAGAGGGTTTTCCTGGGCTGTGTGGCCCCTAGGTCCCTTATCCCATTTTTTTCTTGGATGAGTTCCACCCAGGCTTTGCCTTGGGGCTTGGTGTTGACTTCCCGCTCCCACCTATCGATGACCTCTTTGCCTTTTGTATCAACAAAGGTGCCTTTGACTTATTTAGATAGTCTTTTTTATTTCTAGGAGTGAAAAACCTTTGGAATGTAACCTTTATCTCTAATTTTTTTTCCATAAAAACAAATTATAACAATAAAATAAACTTTAAATATATTAATAAAAATGACTTAAATAATTTTATTTTATAATTAAAATTTTAAATATAAAATTAATATAAAAAAAAACAAAATTAAATTAACCATTTATCATAATAAATTTTGCAACCATAAAACATAAATTGAAAAACAAAGTCTTAAATTAATTTTCTATTTTTTTATTAGTCAAATCAAACATGCTTACTTAGTTCTTTCCTTGTAAAATTGTAAAACTTAAATAAGGTAAATGTATTTAATAAAAATTATCAATATAGATCTTTAAGAAAAAGAAAGATCTAAATCTTGGTGCTTAAATAATATAATTAGAGGATTTATATTATCATACTTTATTAATCTCTCTTATTCTTAAAAAAATTAAATCTTTGGAACTACTTAAATAATTAAGTGATTTATATTATTATGTTTTATTAATCTTTCATATTCTAATATTATGTTTCCTAGAAACAATAAAAACACTTATATTTTATGTGTTAGTGTTTTGTTCACTATTTTAAATAATTTAATTTGAATTAAAAAATATTTATATTTTATATGTTAGTATTTTGATTATTAATTTAAAAAAATTATTTTCAAATAAATTAACAATTTATAAAAAAATTCCCAAAAACATAATCATAATTATAATAATAAAATAAATTAAAATAATACATAAATTTATAACAATAGAATACAATTTTAAATATATTAATGAAAATGATTTAAATGATTTTATTATATAATTAAAATTTAAAAAAAATTAAAAAAAATCAAAATTAAATGAACAATAAATTTTGCAACCACAAATTCAAAAACTAAGTTGTGAATTAACTTTTTTATTTTTTTATTTTATACATAAATTCAAACATGCTTACTTTCCTTGTAAAATTAGAAAACTTAGATAGCTTAAATGTATTTAATAATAATTATCATTGTAGATCCTTAAAAAAAAATGTAAATCTTATCCTTAAAAAAAAAATGTAAATCCTCATATACTTAAGTAATTAATAAATAATTCTCATTATAGTGTTATGTTTTATTAACCACTCAATATATTTGGATAGAAATTTCAGACACCAATACTAAGAAGATGTATATAACAATTTGTTATTTTGCACCTATTAATTCTACTTTTAATAAGAAAAATAATCTAGATAAAAATTGTCCCTATAATAATTTAGAACAAGATATTTATAATTTGAAAAATGAAGGTAATATCCTCCTTCTAGGAGACTTTAATGCTAGGACTGCAACTAAACAAGCTACTCTTTTAAGTGATGACTCCAACCATAATCCTTTATGGCTAGATGAGGACCTTGTTTTATCTAATAGCTACAAAAGAAGCTCTCAAGACCTAATTGAGAATTTGTTTGGTACTGAGTTGGTCAAGATATGCAGCTCTCAAGACCTAATAATTTGCAATGGAGTAATGAAGTGGCCAAACTCCAACCAAATGACCTATATTCATGAGCTAGGTTGTAATGTTGTAGATTATGTGATATCTGATATCCTTGTTTCCAACCAAATAACAAATTTTGACCTTTTAAATGACCATGAGCCTCACTCTGATCATAAACCTTTAACCCTAACTCTAAAATTTTCCATGCATAGGAGCACCATTTGCGCTTTGAAAAAAGTAACGTTGACATTTTCTTAAAGGATTTAAATAGTAAATTAAAAATCCTAACTTATAAGGAAGACATTGAATAACTCTATCAGAATTTTACAACTACCCTTTCCACTTCCATTAACAAGTTCTCTTTCGAGGTGTCTCATAAAAAGAATAATAGAACAACCAACCCTTGGTATGATAAATAATGTAAAATTGCTAGGAAATCCATTAGGGATTCTTTTAATGAACCCTTAAAACTTGATAAGATCAATACGTACAAAGCCCTAATTAAAAGGAAAAAAAGATACTATATCAATAAAAGGCAAGAGCAACTTTCACAACTATACAAGTTGGATCCTAAGAAGTTCTGGAGCCAAATTCTAAAATGCAATACTAAAGAAAATAATAGGATTCCCTTAATGGACTGGAATTCCTACCTTAAAAGTCTTTACGAGTTCCCTAATTCCATGGACACCATTCCTATTGTCCCTACAAAGGAATAAGTTTTTTCTTTAGATCACATAGAGTTCAGGGTTAAGCGGCTCGCAAATGGGAAAGCTAAGGACATTGAAGGCTACCAAGCTGAAATTTTTAAAATTGAAGGGCCAATCCTTATCCTTCACATACACAAACTCTTCAATTTAGCAGTCAAGCAGGGCTTCCCTAAAACCTGGACGCAAAGACTCATTGTTCCTATTTTTAAAAATGGGGATAAAAGCATTCCCTCTAATTATAGGACCATTATGATTAGCCTGATTTTAGCCAAGCTTTATGGAATCATTTTGGAAAAGAAGATTAACATTTGGATAGAAAGTCACGGTAAAAGAGCTAAAGGCTAGGCTGGGTTTAGGAGATATCATTCAACTGTGGACCATATTGTTACCTTTAGGATCATTGCAAAGGAGTTCCGTAATACTAAAACCAATCTTTTTTATTGTTTTTTTGACTTTAGAAAATCTTTGACATGGTTCCTAGGAAAAACCTTTGGAATAGGTTGGAAGAGATAAAAGTGCCTCTCGAGTTGAGCGATGCTACAATAAGGATGTTTGAGAACGTTATTGCTAAGTTCAAAAACACTGAGGGCTGGTCAAAAGAGATTAACTGCAATATCGGAGTCAAACAAGGTTGTCCCTTGTCCCCTACCCTTTTTGGCATATACATTGATAAATTAGAAGAATGCTTGGAAAAAGGAGGTTGTGTTGGCCCTACTCTTAGTGGTATAGTCATCAATCTTCTTCTTTATGCCGATGATATCGTTCTTATGGAAAGGAGTCCCCATGATCTTGAAAACCAACTAAGAATCCTCAAGGATTTTTGCTCCAATATGGGTATGACTATTTATACTGATAAGACTAAGGTCATGATTATTAAATCCAATAAGATCCCTTATGATACCTTTGTATATGACAACAACAACTTGGAGGAAGTGAATTCATACAAATATCTTGGAATTGATATTCACCACAAGCTTAATTGGAATTATAGCATTGAGAAAAGGATTATTGGGGGATGGAAAACTTATTATGGGCTTGAAAACAATTGTAAATCAGCTGACCTTTGGAGTTGGGATAAGAAGAAACTCCTCTTTGAGACTCTTGTTACACTTGTTATTCTTTATGGATGTGAAGTCTGGGGCTGTAGTATCTCTCGTGAATCCCGGAGAAAGATAGAGCAAATACAAAAGAATTTTATAATCCATAATCTCAAAATTAAAGGAAATATGCCCTATCCCATCCTCCTCATAGAAACTAGCCTCTCCCCTATTGAGAGCATGGCTATGACTAGATACCTAATGTATAAGAACAAGTTAAACAACATGGAAGACAAGAGGCTACCTAAA
>ML778111.1:1794740-1806983 GCA_009831015.1 Picea engelmannii | reverse complement strand
AATTTTTGTATTAAAAATCATCACTTCATATTATGAGGAAAGACTTTGTCAAACGCATATTATTCGTTACATATTAAGCTTATTAGGCATAATGAATAGGCTTATTAGACCTATTAAAGTTTTCCGTCGTGCTCTCACTTCACTTATATTTGGAAACTTTAATTAATTGATCGAAGCTCTGTAAGCACACTTGCACACTCGGCTCAGCGATCGCATCTAGGCTTTACCCGAAGATTTAGCCCATCCTCACTCATAAATAGTAAGAGTGCGGGACGATATCTCGCGTGTTGGCCACCCTCAAATTTGAAGAAGCGAATGAGGACAGCAGCAACAGTCTTCATTTGCCTGTATGCAAACTCCTTGCCAAGACAAATGCGAGGTCCAGCCTGCAACTCAACAATACACCTTATCAGTTTCAATAAATCGTTTTCAGAATACTGGTTATCACTTCAAAAGATCCAATACCACGCTCAGCTCACTTACAGTAAATGCAGTGAACTTGAAGGGCGACTGGGGTTGGAATACTCCATTCTGATTAAGCCATCTCTCGGGCCTAAACTCGTTGGCATCGGCGCCCCAGAGGTATTTCATTCTTCCCATAGAATAAGGCACGTAGCTCACCATCTGACCTTTCTTTATTTTGTATCCATCTGGTAGGGTATCATCAGAAATCGCACACTTTCCTTCCTGCAAATTGTTATTCCTTGATCATTAAAAATTAACACAAAATAGAGGAGGATCGTCAGGAATACAGAACCAAAAAATAATGTATATTTAATTCTGCACCGTGTAATTTAAATTAGCCTGTTGAGGTTACCCGGCGAAATGCCTCAAAGAAGATACACATGAAGTCACATACCACAGCAAGAGGGGGATACAAGCGCAAAGTCTCTGTTAAAGCTGCATGAAGATACTGCATCTTATCCACTACTGCATGCGTCAGGCTTTCAGAGAACATACTTATAGATTCTTCCACGGACAAACCTTCATTCTTATTGGCATTGACCACGTCATGGATTTCTTGAAGAATCTTTTTTTCAACGTCGGGATTCTGGCAAAGCAAATGAAAAAACCAAGAAAGGGTAATTGCAACTGTGTCCCGCCCAGCTAACATAAAATTGATAACAATATCTCGGAGATACTTGTCAGAGTAATTCTCTGGATTTTTCTCAGTTACTGTCATAAAGCGAGACAGTAGATCTGGTTTTACCTGTAAATTTTTTTGAAGACAATGACAGAGAAACAAGAACATAATTAGTACAAGCACTCGTACAGATTATAAATGTGAAAAGAGAAAATCGAGCGTTCTATTGACTCTGGGTTTTGTCTTACATTGTTATTTTGGAGAGAAATCTCGTGTCTTTTGGTTTGAATGATATTGCCGATAAAATCATCCACTGTTTTAATGCTTTCCTTTATGATGGCCTCGGATCCTATATTGAAGTATCTTTTCAACTTCCAGGTAGGGTCAAAATAACGCTTGAAAATCGTAGAATCCGCAGTTTCCAAAGCGTTAGCGAAAGATGCTTCTGGTCCAGAGTTGGTAATTGATAAGCTGTTGGTCTCTATCCCAAACCCCAATTTACAGATTGCATCCATCGTTGTTCTCAGGAACAGACCCTGTAATTAGCATTCATCCATTTCCATAAGATAGAGAATGGTTCGGAAGAAAAACGAGGGAAAACAAGAAATAAATTTCTACGTGAAAATAACTGCTCGCTAAAATAAGTAACGGGATTTTAAATATAACAACCGCACCTGCATCTCCGCTGACTGGTTTGTTCGATAAGTTTCGAGTAAAATTCTCGAAAGTTTGATTGCATTCTCGCGGAAAACAACACCGCTGAAGTCCCTCAATATTTTGGCGGAGAATTCTAAACCCGACAATTTTCGCTGCTGTCGCCACTGTTCTCCATCAACGTTGAGAATGCCATCCCCAAAGAGGTCTTCCATAACACCATGGACGTACGTTCCCTGTCAATGATTTATTCAAAACAAATAAGTAAAGTAAGATATGAAATCGAAAGAATAAGCATATGATGTGAATTGAGAAGTATCATTCAATGAGAGAATTCGCTGACCTTGACATAGTTTGCAAAGTTAGATTTGACGATGTGCTCAACGTTTGCAGGATCAGTGGTAGAAACAAGGGTGAAGTTAGGATAAGCTATTCTGAAAGTTTTCAAGCGTCTGTGGTGATCGTAAAGAAAATCATGTAAGCGTTTAAAATTGAGCATGTGATCCACCATTGTGGCAGCCACAGGTGGGTAATCGTCACCATTTCTGTATTTTATTTTGAAAAATAAAACCACCAACAGTAAGGCTGCTGCAAGAGGCAGGATTATAGTTATGGCTGCAGCATACTCTGTGCTCCATAACATTGTTACTCACAGAAACAAAGACAAGACACAAAAGATACAGTTGATATGAGATTGGTGTGCAGGCATTTATAGGAAACATTGGCCACTTAAATTACACTAAACATACCAACTCCGTCTAGGCGGCAACAGAGCTGGACGTCACATACCTAGCCAGAACAGTTTCTGGGTCATTCCGTCAGTGGTGACCTGTGCGTAATTGCGCGGAACCTGTGTGTAAAGTTGGAGACAGCATGGAGATTCACCTGTCGCTGACGTATCCATAAGTAGTCAACTGTGTGGTAATTGTAATTGTGTGTAAATGCGTTGGAAACAGGCTTGAAATTTGACGTTTCACAGGAAGTATTTTTTATTTCAAATTTTTTTATTTGAACCCGTATTTGATTATTTGATTGTGGACAAGAAATCCACACTTCATTATTCACAGACATTAAAATACCAAAAAAACTTCAAATTGACGTTTAATTGTGTAGATTTCNACAGGAAGTATTTTTTATTTCAAATTTTTTTATTTGAACCCGTATTTGATTATTTGATTGTGGACAAGAAATCCACACTTCATTATTCACAGACATTAAAATACCAAAAAAACTTCAAATTGACGTTTAATTGTGTAGATTTCTTGTAAAAATCTGTTATTTGTTAGTTGTTGTAGGTACTTATATATTAGAGAGGTTAATTATAATTTATGGTTTCAGGGTTCAAGGAAATAGGTAGGGACACAAGATTGATGACACCTGGACAGTGTTAGTTGAGAGAGTAAATGGACAACCAAATTACAAATTTCAATGCTCCAGTCTAGGTATTCTAAAATTTACACAATATACAAAATATTTTGACATATATGATTTTGGGTAAAACGTGAAGTGACAGACATAAGAGTCATTTAACAGTCATCAATTTTTCTGTTGACAGGTTGGATAAATTTGAAATTAGTTGGAACTAATCAATCAATATTAAATGAATTTGAAGATACTCCTGATCCGCTAGATTAATTGCAAAAAAAATTGCATTGTGAGAACATTTAAATTTGGCAAGAAATTGTTGCATCCTTAGATTTGAGTGATTATTTTTGTATAATTTCAGTGTCCAGGAATTTTTCAGCATGTTGTATCTATTTCTGCCTTTAAAAATGAACTTTAAACAACAAAAAAGAATGATTTCTTACAGATTTATGTCACTTGATTCTGGTAAAAAGAGCTATTTGGTAGAGCAGTTCGATAAACAGTTTAGAGTTCTAAACTTGATAATTGTAATTTTATTTTTTTGTTGTTTAATTATATTTCTAAATGCATAAATAAATTCAGTACGCCCAAAAACTTTTAAAATATTTAGATTATACAAATTTAACTACTCAATATGTAGATTTAACAATTTCTTGCTCAATTTAGAGCAAAATTAGAAGAACACTACTGCTCACGGATGGAATTTGATGGACAACTTGCAGGTCACCGGGTGATTTGCCAGTCAAATACGTTAAAAAGTTTATGCAAACTCCAACTTTTTTACTTAAATTTATCAAAACAGACATCTAATTTGAGGAAACAGTCAAATTTGAAATTCCAACCCTGATATATTTATGAAATATAAGATCCAAATTACTTCATCAACCTCTAATGATTATAAAATATAGTGTAATTCCAAATTATTTTATAAAAATCTAAATGATGACCTAAAAAGTTAATTTTGTAATAATTTTTTAAAGATTGAAATTCGGCTAAATTTTCAGGTATTTAAATTAATTTACAATGAAACAAAAATATCAAAAATATCGATTATGAAATATAGTGCAATTCCAAATTACTTCATAAAAATCTAAATGATAAATGATGAGCTAAAGAGTTAATTTTGTAATAATTTTTTTTAAAGATTTTCAAGTATTTAAATTAATTTACAATGATACAAAAATATCGATTATGAAATATATTGTAATTCCAAATTACTTCATAAAAAAAATCTAAATGATGGGCTTTTTTAAAGATTGAAATTTTCAAGTATTTAAAATAATTTAATTTACAATGAGACAAAAACATGAAAACAGAGTTTTGTTATGGATAATTTTTTTATTTAATTTTGATTGATTTTTCAAATATTTAATTAGAAAGGGACAATACGTGGAAACAATATCTTATTATAAATGAAGCTGGAATAATTTACAATTAAAATTACTTCAATTTTTTTGTCAAATTAAATTTTAATTTTTTGAATTTCTCTATTATAAAATTAATTTATTTTACAATGATAAAGATGTTTTTTTTGAATTTCTCTATTATAAAATTAATTTATTTTACAATGATAAAGATGTGGGTGTAGCATGAAGGTGGCCATGAATAAGAATCCATTGTTTTTTTGTTTTCGAAAGCTATTTTATTTAATTTTCTCGGAATTTTTTTATTATAAAATTAATTTATTTCACAATGATAAAGATGTAGGTGTCGTATGAAGGTGGCCATGAATGAAAATTCATTGTTTTTTGAAAGCTAATTTGTTTATGGGAGTGTCTTTCATGGTTGTGAATATTTTATTAAAATATGTAGTGTTTTAATCAAACACAAAAACAATCACTCGTGACCTCATGAATATCATCACTCGATTATGTTATTTGTTTTTCCCTTACGCAAGCAAGGGTATAATAATTTGATTTAGTGTTGGGGTAGAGAAAATGTCTCGAGTGAATGTCGGAGTATGAAGAGTTGCGGCGCTAGAGTAACCCATACCATATTTATTTAATCAAATATGTGATTAATGATCATGTTATTACATTTTTATTTGTAGTTGTAGAAATGTGTAATAATTTGATTTATTGTTAAAAAATATATATTTTTTAAAATTTTATGATGATTTAGAATATTAATATTTAAAAAAATATAAAATTATTTATCAAATAAAATTGTATGGTATAATTGCAGTAAGTTTAATGATTAAGAATATGTGTTTTTCTTTTGAAAATTAATGGTTAAGGGGTTAGGGCATGTATACCTTAAACTAAGAAGTAAAATCATTACACAAAAGAGGGGATCTCATACATTAATGTGTGCTATGTAGCAATTATTTTTTAATTGAGTGAGAGTTTGTTTTTGTGTTAGACAAAAAATTTCATGCTTTTCCCCAAAGTTTAACTTTGTTGCGAGCTATTTATTTATTTTTCTGGTATTTTGATTAGTCCTTCAAAACAAAATTTTATTGGTGGGAATTTAATAGGAAATTTAATTCCATAAATGATGGTTGAAATAGATGTATGTACTAGTCTTCCTCATGTTTAGCATATGGTTGGACCAAGTGCATGTACAAGTCTTCTGCACATTTAGTGGATGGTTGGAACATGTGCATGTACTAGTCTCAGAGTTATGATACCATCTCGATTTTTGAAGCTTGCTAGTGTATCAATTGGTAATTGGGAACATTTAAAGTCGATTTTTGAAGCTTGCTAGTGTATCAATTGGTAATTGGGAACATTTAAAGTTGTGGGCTAGATGATTTGTTTTCATTTTTATTATATATATATATATATATATATATATATATTATTCACTTCTAATTGTTCACTAAATTTAGTACTATTCATAAATTTTGAAGAGGATTTTGTGTATTGTGTATGACATGATTTTGTGGGAGAGATTTTATGGATTACACATAGTTTTAATTGGATTCTTTTGTTCTAATTAATTGTGATTTGAGAATCAATTTTCTAGTAGTTTTATTCTTAGAGATATCATTGAAATAACATGACTGCAACAATAAATAGAATA
The DNA here is from genome assembly GCA_009831015.1 of Picea engelmannii. Lineage (NCBI taxonomy): Eukaryota > Viridiplantae > Streptophyta > Pinopsida > Pinales > Pinaceae > Picea > Picea engelmannii. The sequence goes on along the minus strand of ML778111.1, from coordinate 1,800,856 downwards.
AATTGGAGTGTGATTTTGTAGCTTGTACATGGAGATGCTAAATTGAAAATCCTTATTTTTTCATTTGATCATGATATAGTGTGCTGTAAGACAAAAAGACAACGTTCTTTCCAAGTTCTTTGTTAAAATGAATAGTTTTAATTATTTGTTTATATTTCTAACAATAGATAAATTTATTTACTTGTTGAACATGATAAAGGTGTTGATATAGTATCTTGCTTTTAATGAGTGACATGCCATAGTAATTTATGTATTTCACAAACATGTGCAATTATTTCCTCTACTTATTGCTTCATAGTGTAAGCATTATTCATAATGCAACTATTATATTTTATTGAAGTGTGTTTCTTCATGGTGTATGCATCATGCATAGTGAAACTACGATGTTTTATTGAAGTTTTTTTGTGGTATTGGTGTAATGTTTGATTAAAAAGCTTCTTTCAAAATACTCTTATTTGTATGAACAAGATAGACAAGTCTTGCAACTTTTTAGTGTAAAAATGGTATATAATATGGACTTTTATGTAGTATGACGCAACCTTCCCCACTCCTCGGAGAACGATTGCGATCACCAAGACCTTCTCTAACTTTGTCCCGAAGAGCGTCAATGCTCCTCTAATTCCCCGTCGGGAATTCTTCACCCACAACACCCTCCAATGATATCCCTTAACAATCGAGAAATCGGAATTCGCGGTATCGCGAATTCTATGCTCGCGTGCCTTATGCCTCACGAATCCCCGAACCCCGATATGGGTCAATCGTTGACTTTCTCCATCTTCCATTATCGGAGTTTCCCCTATCGGGATATCGCTACTCGCAATGTCAACAATATGAACTTCCAAACCCCGAACTCCGATGTGTCGATCCTCCGATACAATGCCACCTATATTCCACCAACACCTGTGGTCCCACACTGCCACGTCACCTCGGAATTTCGTAGATCGCGAATCCAACCTGCGAGTGTTCTTTGCTGTCGAGAACCCCGATTCTCCGAACCCTGATTACTTGGGATTCCTTGACACGTGTCCCCACGATTGACGATTATGATTCTATCGGGATATCACGTATCGCGATATCGCCACTTCCGCTCCACCAACTCGGTGCTCCAACTCGCGATATGATGATATGCGATGGCACGCGCTGATCCAACGATCCCTATGAACCCAAATCGATGGCGCTACTTCCTCCTGAGCTTCGAGCTCCTAATACTTGCACGGTAACCTCCGTGTTCATGCGCACGATCTAATGGCCCTCGGGTCCTCGTGAAATCTCTCCAGGGGATTTCAACCGTCCATCCTTCTCTTGCTAAATTCTGCGAAATGGATTCAAACACTCTCTCTGTGAGAACTTGTTCAACTAGTCGCCAACCTGTGGAGTTTCTCTCGGACTTTCCACATCACTCCTGCAATTCTCCTTCAATGAACTGTAGGCCTATCCCTCCTGAGATTATCCTTGCTTCACAGGTTTTTTTTTTTGAAGACTTGTTGCACGCACTCCTTGCGGAAGATCTTCGAACATGACTAAGTGTCGAAGCTTCTTCGACTCTGCGCACTCTCCTGCAGCAGCAGTCTCAATTCCCTTTGCTCATAATCGCAACCCTGAGTCTTTGTTCAGCCTACGCAAGCCTTGCATGGCTCCGGTGCCAAATCTGCACTTTTGAGATGAGAACAAAAGCTATCCCTAAGTGAACCCTGCAGTCACGCACTCCTTGCGGACAAATTCAATTGCACTCCTTGCAGGAATCCTCTGGCTCACTTAGAGAAACAATTGAAACTCATTCAGTCATTCTCTCAGATTTCAAATCAACCATGAAATCACATACACATCATATAAAAGCAAATGCATGACATGAAGCAAACATTCATGAGCATAATATCAATAATACACAGAGAATAACACAACCATGGAATTGAATCAAAGCTTTTCCATTAATTCAATATCTGTACATGGAGGTTCTTCATACAGCTCTCTGCCTGCCCCTCTTGCTCATGAATGAATGATTATAATGATACAATTTACAAAAGAGGGTGTCTATATCCGTTTTCCCTCTTGAAACCTAAAAATGTCTAATCTAGACTTAAACATCTATCTACCTGCATTAAATCTATTAAATGCCTTCCTATCTACTAAGGACGAGAGCTTAAAGGCTCAAGGTCCCCTTTACAATACAAGTGCGCTTCTTTATGAATGCCTTCATTAAAGAGCGACACAACAATTTCCAAAGCATTTCAAAAATATGTGTGCTGGCGCTGTCCAGCTGTCTTCTCTGCTCCACGCGCTGGCTCGCTTGATGAGTGAGCGATGATCCTGCATCATAGTACCAAGTATGTTAAGTAATTTATGCATCACTAATAGTGTGTACTTTTGAAAGATTTTTGTCTATTCAATAATTTATACAAAATTGATGATAATGATTTTTTTAAGAAGATTTTGGTTTGGTTTTGGCTTTAACAATACATTTTGGTAACAAGTCTATTCAACAATTTATAGAAAATTAATGGTAACTTGTAGTTTTAGAATATTTTGGTTTGGATTTGGTTTTAGGGTAACATTTTAAATTTTAATCTTGAAGATTCTAGAAAATTACTGATAATGGATAATTTTAAAATATTTTGGTTTGGTTTTTATTTTAAGATACATTAGATTGGTGTGTGTGATAATAAATTTAAATCATAACTATATCACAACTATATCCTTTATGAAGTAGCAAGTTCTTTCACTAATTTATACAAAATTACTAATAGTGGGTATTTTTGGAATATTTTGGTCTATTTAGTAATTTATATATTTCACATACAAGTGAAATTAGTTTCTTTTCTTGTTATTTCTTAGTGTGTTCTCATGCATAATGCAACTAATGTTTTTTTTATTGAAGTCTGTTTTGGTATTGGTGTAATGTTTTATCAAAACACTTCACTCAAAGTTCTCTTATTTGTATGAACAAGATACACAAGTTTTGCAACTTTTCAATGATTTTAGCTTCATCATTTCCGTGTTTCCTTTATGTAGTAGCAATTATATTCAACAATTTATACAAAATTATTGGTAGGGGTTATTTTTGTTTTTTATAATAAAAAATGTTACTTAAAATAAATTCAACTAAGTATGGAGAGTTACTAGTGGAATCATTATGGTGCAACTATGTGATGTGAAACTATTTGAAGAATTATTCGCACAAGGGTTCAAAATAGACCAACTTAAATATATCCATAAAAACATTTTGTTCACTTTATATACTTATCTTTTTTATAATAAATATTTTTATTTAAAATAAATTCAACTAAGTATGAAGAGTTAGTGGTGGAATATCAACAAAACAACCTATCATATAGCATTTTAGAATAATTATAACCATTTTTTTAAGAAGATTTTGGTTTAATTTTATCTTTAACAAGACAATTTAGTGTTTATTTTTAAGAAATGTATGTATGTGTAGAGTGCCTACATATAATCATAGCAAAAGGTTTTTCAAAGCATTATGTTCACTTTATAAACTTATTTTCTAATATATGGATATACTAAAAGAATTGAGATATCTAATTAAAATACTTTAACACTTAGTGTTAATGTTTACTAATTATCAACAAAATAAAGTTGTTTTATGTAATTATTTTATGTCTTTAAAATAAATATTAATGTTTAAAGATTTTTTATATTAATTTATTTTTATGTAAGAAAAATTTGCATATTTATTTGAATATAAATTTTATTAATATAATCTTATTAATTTACTGTCTTACCAAAATGCTCCACAAACAAGTATGTTTAGTAATTTATACAAAATTACTTATAATGCAATTTTTTTTTGTTGAAGATTTGAATATTTTTTGAAGATTTTAATCTATTGAGTAATCTTAGCAAAATGATCCACAAAACATGTATGTTCAATAATTTATACAAAATGATTGATACTGCATATTTTTTGGATATTTTATTCTTTTTAGTAATTTATACAAAATTAATGATAATTGATTTTTAGACAAGATTTTGGTTTGCTTTTGGTTTTAACAATGCATTTTAGCATTGGATGTGAGTGGGATATACCTACGGGGAGTGCATAGGTGGAGAAGAATATATTTTCACAATGTGGAGTGAGTAGATATGGTCATAGAAAAAGACTCCATACAACTTGAAAAATGGCTCACTAAAATATTAAAATTAAAATTATGACCATTAACCAAAAATATTTTTTAAGTTAAACATATGCATAAAATCAATTTGGTCAATTTGTATACTTATTTTTTTATAATAAATATTGTTACTTAAAATAAATTTAATACAACAATATTTTTTAAGTTAAACATATCCATAAAGACATTTTGTTCATTTTATATACTTACTTTTTATAATAAACATTATTAGTCAACTATATTTTTTAAGTTAAACATATTCATAAAAATATTTTGTTCACTTTATATACTTATATTTTATAATAACCATTGTTACCTAAAATAAATTGAAGTAAACCATATTTGTTAAATTATATATATAACCATTTTGTTAACTTTATATATTTATTTTTTATAATAAGTCCACTATATATTTTAATATATATTTTAAGATAAACATATACATAAAAGCATTTTCTTCACTTTATAAACTTATTTTTTATAATAAACATTGTTAGTTAAAATAATTAAACTAAGTATCAAGAGATATTGATCGAATATTAGCAAACATAAATGAGTCACTTACCATACAAATTATATTACTTGTGATAATTTGTGTGATAAAACTATTGGAAGTGCATAGTTACGAGGTGTGAGAGTGAGGGAGGACGAGTAATATGAATTATCAACACAAGGGTTCAAATTAGACTAAGTGTTGGTTGTGAGGGGGATAAACATGTGTGGAAAGTATATCTGTGTGGATGATATGTTTATGCTGATATATCTGTGCGAAAGATATATATGTTTAACGACATTTTTTAAGTTAAGAATTTTGTTCACTTTATATACTTATTTTTTAATACATGTATATACATAAAAAAATATTGATATATATAAAAAATTAAAAGACTTTGGTGTTAGTGTTTGTTGATTATAAACTTTTAGAGGTTGTCTGGGAAACATTCAATGTGAGTATCAAGGTTATATTACCTTTTCATTTAGTTATATTAAGTTTCATTATTCATCTCTTACACTTTACATTATTTCCTACATATACTAACAACAATTTTATTGCAAACACTTTACATTGTTTCCCATATATGTTAACCTCTCCATTGAACATTTCACTTATTTACTAATGTGGATGTTCATAGGTGCAGAAAATATATTTGTGTAGAGTGCAGAGTGTGTAGATATGATCATAGCCCACACAACTTGAAAAATGGTTACTTAAAATATTAAAATTAAAATTATAGCTATTAATCAACAATTTGTTTAGTTAAACATATGCATAAAATTGTTTTGTTAACCAATTTATATAATTATCTTTTATAATAAACATTGTTTCTTTAAATAAATTCAACTTAAAATACATTTAACTCAATAATGATTTTTAATTTAAACATATGTATAAAAACATTTTGTTTAATTTATATACTCATTTTTTATAATAAACATTGTTATTCAAAATAAATTCAACTCAACAATATTTCATTTTGTTTAATTTATATACTCATTTTTTTATAATAAACACTCTTAGTCAAAATAAATTCAACTCAACAATATTTTTTAAGTTAAGTATATACATAAAAACATTTTCTTCACTTTATATATTTTTTATTTTATTTTTATAATAAACATTGTTACTTAAAAATAAATTCAACTAAGTACCAAGTTAGTGGTGGAATATTAACAAATGAACATGTCATAAATAAGTCGGTTATCATGCAAATGACACGACTTGTCAGAATAAATGTTGCGGAACTATTGAAAGTGGGGAGTTGTGAAGTGAAAAATCTCTGGAGAATGAGTGATATGAATTTTCCACAAGAGGGTTCAAATTAGAGTGAAAGTTGGTGGGGAGCATACATGTGCAGAGGTGCTGAAGATATATTTATGGGGATGATATGTCTCCCAATATATATATGTTTAATAATATTTTTTAAGATAAGGATATGCATAAAATCATTTTTTTTTACTTTATATACTTATTTTTTAATAGATGTA
>ML778111.1:1774339-1786172 GCA_009831015.1 Picea engelmannii | reverse complement strand
TCCCTATCTCTTTTACCTGAGGTGCTCTTAGCGCTTCCCTCCAGGATTTACCTACCCTAATTAATTACAATGAATGGGGCTGTCTAGTCCAGAATCGGACCTAGATCTCAGCCAATCTACAATAAAGGCCGATCCTATCTAATTCCTACGCAAAGGCATGACTTTCCTGGCTCAACAACCTAAGTACATTAATTCACATTGAATTCAAATTCAAAATGAGGCTGCGTCTCCCTTTCAGCCCTGCATGAGTGCGCGCTGACGTGGCTGACTGGCTGGCATGGAGAGATGCTCCTGCATCAGTTTGGTGTTAATTTTTGTTGATAATCAACTTTTTGAGGTTGTTGGGGAAACATTCAATGTCAACATCAATGTTAACTTACCTTCTCATTTAGTTATATTAAGTTTCATTATTCATCTCTTGCGCTGAAAAATATACCTACCTTGCTTCTTGCAATTATAATGTGTGGATACTTTGCACTATTTTCTACTCATACTAACCTCCAAAAACTTTACAATTCTTCCAACATAAGCTAACCTTCTCATTGAACACTTTACTTATTTACTAAGTTTTACTCCACATTGAACTCTTTACCTTTTGGATTATTTTTACAAAGTTTTATGTTAAATTTTTTTATTGCAAACACTTTAAATTTCTTCCCACATATGCTAACCTCCTCATTGAACATTTCACTTGTTTACTAATGGTCATAGAAAAATGCTCCGCACAACTTGAAAAATGGCTAAGTAAAATATTAAAATTAAAATTATGAATGTTAATTATCAATATGAGTGTTAGTGGTGGAATGCTAGCTAATGAACATGCCATAAATTATTAAGTTGTCATGCAAATTACACCACTTGTCATAATATGTTCCATGGAACTGTGAATCCTCTGCACAAGAGTTTAAATTAGACTAAGCGTTGGTTGTGTGGGGGATACAACTAAGCTTTGGTTGTGTGGGGGATATATCTGTGCAAAGGTGCATGACCATATGCCTATGCCAAAGATACATATGTGTGGAAGATATATATGTTTAACAATATTTTTTAAGTTAAACATATGCATAAAGGTGCATGACCATATGCCTATGCCGAAGATATATATATGTGGAAGATATATATATGTGGAAGATATATATGTTTAACAATATTTTTTAATTTAAACATATGCATAAAATAATTTTGTTCACTTTACATACTTATGTTTTAATATGTATATACGTAAAAAAATTGAGACATCTAAAAAGTTAAAATACCTAGGTGTTTATGTTTACAAATTATCAACTTTTACATGTTATTGGGGAGACATTCAATTTCAGGATCAAGGTTATATTACCATTTGATTTATTTATATTAAGTTTCACTATTCATCTCTACCTACTTCGCTTCCCTATAACTCTACCCACTTCGCTTCCCTCAATTCTAACACTTTACATTGCTTTCCCCATATGATAACTTCCCCATTGAACATTATACTTATTTACATTGTTTCGTGCATATGCTAACCTCCCCATTGAACACTTAACTTATATAGTAAGTTTTACTCCACATTGAAAAATTTACCTTTTTGTTTATTTTTACAAGGTTTTAGGTTTTATGCTAAATATTTTTACTTCAAACACTTTAAATTACTTCCCACATATGCTAACCTCCCCATTGAACCTTTCACATATTTACTAAGTTGTACATGACATTGAATGGATTACTTTTTTTCTTATTTTTACCACATAAACAATAGTGCTATTTTGGTTTATTATATGGATTATATTTTGAAAAAGACTATTCATTGCCTATGTATTTAGTTATATTAAGTTTCATTGTTCAACATATATTTTCCAACTAACCGGGTAGGGACTAAGATGCCATGCAACCCTTGTTATTATTAAATAAAAATAAAAATTTAATAAGGTATACACCATTGCGTTTTAACACTACTATATGGGTACATTTTTTAGATATTAGTGACATCAAGGTGAGTACAAGCTAATGATAGTCTCTCATGACATGTTAATGGCAATGCAAACATGGAAAAAACAACAATTTGTTAACTTGGAGGGATAAGGTAATTTTATAATGAATTTGAATATGGTGTAAGAATATGAAACATATGAAATTGAATTAGATTTATGAATATACAAATTTTATTCATATAAATTGTAAATAAATATGTGTAATATCCTAAAATTTAAGAATATTAAATTCTAAGTGAACTTTGAAATAAACTTCTGTTTTTGAAAAATTCGGATTTGGAAATTATTTGCCATTTATGAAAAATATGAATTTGGAATTTTGATTGTTTTAATTAATTATTTGATGACTGTTGGGTAAAGATTTGACTTGCCCAACTATCCTCTTTTATTTTGACACATGTGTAAGACAAGCTTTTAATAAATTAAATGATGGAAGACAAATGGAACAACGAGGTTAAAAATAACTGAACATGACTCCATGAGTGGGGAAAATGTTTGAGTTACCTCAAGAATGATTTTTACAAGTGGAAGAAGTGAAATTTGACCACTAGAAGCCCCTAAAAATCAGGGATTTGTAAAGCTACAAATTGCCCCAAGGATGGAAGGAAAGACCTAGGCAAAATTATGCATATTAAGAACAACATATGGAGGATGCAGGACACTGCTTAGTATGTTGGGAAAATGAATCTATTTGCTATTATGAACACTGTTAGTGCGAGGCAAAGGATTTTTCTGATCTATGGATGATGATAATATCTAAGGAGGATCATTCATTTTTCCCTTATGGACTCATGGTCAGGCTAGGGGGTGAGTAGGACAAGTGAACTTGGTTGTTTTGTTCTATGGTTGGGTGGAATGTGGTTGTTCCATTTGTATTCCAACATCAGATTTCAGATATGTATCTCAGTTTGTATTCCTTTGTCAATGTGATATTTATGGTTATTTTATGTTCCTATTCGCCATTGAATATATATATATATATATATATATATATATATTGAATTTCTATTCAAATCTGTACATACATAAACACTGCAAAGAATATATATAAAGAATAACAGTCCGAATACATTCTTTATTACCAAAGAAATATAGCGATTTAGTAGAATTCAAAGTATCTTGCAAAAGCAACCATTGTATTCAATCGATCATTGTTCAAAATATTATAGTTGGAGTGTGATAGACCAAAAATTCCATAACCTCTTGTATTATAAACAGAGCTCTAAGAAAGTATACACAAAATCTGTATGCAATCAAAGTTAATGCGCGCATAGGTCGGTCAAGGAAGAACATGGAACTCAAGTTCCTTTCGTAGTAAGATGCTTCCTTCATCTGATTGCACCGACTTGCATAACCTACAAAATAAGTAAAATGAGGGTTTAGTAACTGTGATAAAATTTTAATTCTATGGAAATCAAACAATATAATAAGCCAAGGACAAAAACTTATCTTGAGTCCCGATGAAAACTAGATCGCCTTTTTCTCCTTGTGTGACAGTGTTTCCATGATTCAGGAGGAGGGGGAGTGGACCCAAAACCGACTGATGGGTACCCTCGCAAAACAGAAAGGGCCCATCATTAATTTATATATATCTGTGCATATAACCTTTCACTTGTAAAATAGAGGAGGTGACAATAAGAAAATAAGTGAAACCAATTATCACCAAAATAGACCATGCATAGAGTGATCAAACATAAAGAACATAATAGGAATCTCCAAACCCTTTGTAGAGGACCAATTAAACAGAAGGATTTGACTGTGGAAAGGTCAACGATTATACATAACTTCCAATTAATTCCCCGAAATCAAACAGTGGAATTTACGATTTGGGGTAATGATCACAGTGAGGGAATTATTAAATTAATAAGCATTCTGAGAGTCACACAATATGTGACCTGAGTATAATCACAATAGATGGATCATTAAAATTAAATATCATTACAAAAAGGTAAATTCTGAAAGTTTGAGTGCATATAAATTTACAGTAAGAACCCAATCCATAGGTTAAAGTCTAACTGTGCAAAAACATGTTCGAACCCTATGATTTTCGTTCTGCATACATTCAACAGATGATTAAAAAAGGATACCCTCTCTTTTGTTAGTGAAGAGTGGTCTAAATAGGAAAATCCTTTTCGTAAATGGTTTAATCACTGTATCAGATGAGAGATCAAGTGTAAGATGTTGCCGAGGTGGTCGTGGGACAAACCACAATTCTTTCTGGTAGAGAAATATTTTACAACCCAAGGATATGTACATATTTTTTTTTTTTTTTTAAATGATTAAGATCTTGTTAATATTTCCATATATATACACAAAATGTGAATACATAATTTTCCTACAAAATGTTTAACAAGAGTCATGTCGGAATAAAATACTAGCGTAGTAGGTTTTGAGATATTTGGATGAATTCCAGAGTGTAAGAATAATAGTGATTTCGACGATAACTTTCAACCAGGGCCTACCTGTATAGTCTTACGAACTAAATGTTATTGTCTTTTATGACAGAGGGTCGCGGGGTAATGACCCTGTTCAATGTTAAAGAAAATGAGAAATGATCAGAGAGTTTGACTTATAAAATGATTCGGGTCATGGTTTGACTGGGAAAGGACTGTAATGACTATAGGCTTGAAGACTGACATCCAATCGAGAGGAAAACACAATAACCCTCAAACCTGAGCATTAAATATAAAGGTTTTTCACCTAACTTATAATGGAACCATAAAACACGGTGGGATTCCTTGGAATAAACGCATACAGAGGCACAACTTTCATGCATTGTCAACCCTCAAATGAAGAAGAGAAACATGAGGTTTGTTTCTTTGAACCTCTAAATTATTTTACATTGCACCAGACAAAGAATATGTTTACAGAATACATCTCATAGAAAACATAAGAAACATAATTTTTACTCACCCTTGCGCATAGAGAACCCCAGATGTGCGTTCCTCCTTCTATTGCTCACCAGAGCCGAGCTTACCAAAATCATCGGCTGTATACAATGCATAGACAAATTTTGTTACAGGACTAAAGGGGAAACTATGAAGAATAATTGTTACCTCGAGATCCTGGCTAGAGGAGTAAAAGCGGATGGTATGTACACCCATTACCTTTTCCATGTGAAATCGAGGAAATATCGAGCCTACATTGGGCGTTTTCGCCAAAGTGTCAGTTCTGGAGGGCACCGAACATGCATCACTTTTAATGGGTCGAGCAACAATAAATGCCTACAATCTAGAACAGAGTAGGCTTAGACCTGACCTGTCATCCACCAAAAAATGGTTTTCAAAGCACTTAAATGTTGGGCTAGTTTTAATCCTACAGCTAACCCTAGGACGATAAGACCATGTATGTAACAGTCAAGTAGGGTTACCAATGTTATGTATATGTACTTTTTCGTTGCACTATGATAAAGCCATATATTTTTATGGGTGAAATTAAATCCTAGCGCTTAGGACTTATGTTTCCTAGCTCAACACTATGTCTAGAATGTGTTGATCATGTATGACGTAGTCTATTACATGATGTAATGTGGATAACATGTATTGACATAGACCTAGTGGTTATTCTAAGGGGCTATGACGGTCATAAAACTCTTCAATACAAATAAGCGTGTGATTTATAATCCAATAACGATGCTATAATGAAATATAATAGTAAGATACAAGTGGAATTTAAATCTCCCTCGACCTTTAAGATGGATAATGACAGATAAATAAAACTTCTGTGAATACAATAAAGGAATAAGATATATATAATGGATTATATCTTTGTCGCAAACATTTTGGAGATTTAAGGGACGTTAATGTTCCCTAATTTTTTTTTTTTTATTTGAGAAATTTGGGGTACATTACATATGGTATCATAGCTAAAGGTTACAACACTTAGACCTTAGGGCAAGGCCATTTTTTTAAAAATTCTTTTATTTTTGTTGAAGAAAAACTAACAAATATGTTTAATGTTACAAACAAAAAAATTGTTGGTTTGTTGTGATAATGTCAGCAAAAAATGAAGAAGTAATCAGACCCGAGGAGAATCCAAATCAAGGACTTCCTAAATAACCAGAGCATAACAATGAAGGAAGTTCAACCACCCAGGTTTTGGAAACAATGAAGAACCTCATTGGAGAATTACAAGTGTTTAAAGTAGATAACGAAAAGCTAAAAAGGGCACAGGAAGACCAACTAGAAATAAATGAAATGTTGATACGCAGTATAATAACCAAGAGGATCCCAAAGAACAATGAAAAAGAGGAAGAAGTCAACAAAAGGTATTCTAAAAACTCTGGTCATGAAACATAAAATGAGAATAGTTCTTCCAAAGACACACACATGACAGGAAACAAAACAACTACAGGAAGAAAAAGAAAACAAGTAGATCACCTGGAAGGTGAATTCAAGAAAATAAAACCATCCACCTTTAATGGAGAATCAAGGACGGGTGAAGAGGCTGAAGCATGGATACTATATATAAAGAAATACTTCCATATTTACAACTACTCTAGTAATATGAAAGTCAGAATGACCATTTACAACTTGAAGGGAAAATAAAATATCTGGTGGAAAGACCTGAAATTGGCTAAGGGATCGAAAAAGAAACAAATGGAATGGTCATATTTTAAAAAATATTTCAAGAAGCAATATTTTTCAGAAAGATATTACGAAAGTAAAACTAAGGAATTCTACGAGGTAACACTTGGAAAAATGACCATGGACGATCTGATAAATAAATTTCTATAACTATTGATATTTGTACCATACATCAAGGACGACAAAGTAAAGATACAATGATGCTTAGGATGTCTACCACAATCGTACAAATAAAGAATTGAATTTGAGAATCCCAAGTCCTTAAATGAAGTGCCTAGAAAGGCTCAGATGTGTTATGATCAATACAAACAATGTTCTAAAATTCCCAAGGCATGGAAGGACAAGAAACATGACATAATGAATCAAAAAAATAAAGGCTTCCAACCAACCCCTTTTCGTAATATGGTGAACAGTTTCCAAAATAAGGACTATCATTCAAACACCTAGAGTGCTCAAGGGGGAGGCAAACTGATTAACCTGGGAGTCAAGAAAGTTGGGGACAACCCCAGAGAACCATTGAAGTGTTGGGAGTGTGGAGAACCTCACTTGAGGAGAAATTGTCCACGCTTAATTTCCACAGAAATAATTTCATTCCATAACCTGGAAGAAGCCTCGACGATAGGAAATATGGGCAGAAGCGTGAACATAATTATTGCAGCTGTGGATGTCAGACAAGATGATCATCAATCCACTATCATGGAGGTTGAAGGTAAAATTCATGATAACTGCATTTTCATATTAATTGACCCAGGAGCTAGTCTGAGTTATGTTACTGTTGGTTTAGTTGAATTAAAAAATCTCAAGAAAGTAAAGCATGCTAAGTCTTGGTTAGTACAGTTAGCAACAGGGACCAAGAGAAATATAACATATTTTATTCCTGAATGTGAACTCAACATAGACAATTAAAGTACAAAGTTAGAACTGAACATTTTACCTTTGGGATCTTACGATTTAATAATTTGAATGGACTGGTTAGAGAAACATAAAGTAATATTAAAGTATTATGAAAAGTCACTTATTTACAGAGACAAATACAACATAGTTAGGACGATACAAGGGATCATAAAACTAGTTTCGGTTAGGCAGATATCAGCCATGCAGTTTAAGAAATGTATGAACACAGGTTTCCAAGTTTATGTTGTTCAGGTAACTAATATGTTAGAAAAGGAAAACAAACCCAATTTAGAGGATGTTTCAGTCCTACATGGATTTAGAGAAGTATTTGTGGATGAAATTCTTGAATTACCTCCAAGAAGAGAGATAGATTTCTCTATCAATCTACTACCTGGATATGCCTCGATATATAAGGCACTATATAGAATGAGTCTGCCCGAATTAACGGAACTGAAAATTCAGCTGGAAGAACTGCTAGATAAAGAATATATTAGACCGAGCGTCTCACCTTGGGGAGCACCAGTTCTCTTCATTAAAAGGAAAGATGGGACCTTGAGACTGTGCATTGACTATCAACAACTAAATAAGATGACGATCAAGAATAAGTATCCTTTACCCATAATTAACGACCTATTTGACCAATTTGGAGGAGCAAGGATCTTCTCTAAGTTATATTTAAGGTCTGGCTATCACCAAGTGAGAATAAAAGATGAAGAAATAAATAAAACAACATTTAGAACACGTTACAAACACTATGAGTTTGTCATAATTCCATTTGGTCTTACTAATGCACCAACAACCTTTATGTGTTTCATGAATAGTATATTCAGTCAATATCTGGATAAATTTGTGTTGGTGTTTATCGATGATATTTTAGTTTACTAAAAAACATAAGAAGAACATGAAGAACATCTGGAAATAGTATTGTAGACCTTAAGGAAACATAAGTTGTATGTGAATTTTGATAAGTGTGACTTCTACCAAACAAAGATACAGTACCTAGGACATGTGATATCCAAAGATGGTATTGTAGTTGATCTAGAAAAGATAAAATCTATTATGGAATGGCCTATCCCTAAGGATGTAGCAGACATCATATCATTCATGGAAATTACCGGTTATTACCGAATATTTATCGAAGGATTTTCTGAGATCACGTATCCAATTAAATCCCTACAGAAAAAGGGAATAATAATTACTTGGTCACAAAAGTGTCAGAACAACTTTGATAAATTAAAGAGACTATTAACTACAACACCTATCCTAAGGGTAGCGGATCCCGATAAATATTTTATAGTTTGCGTGGATACAAGCAAAGAAGGCTTTGGAGGTGTCCTAACACAAGATGGACACATCATCTGTTACAAATCACGTAAACTGAAAGAACATGAACGAAATTACATTACACATGATTTGGAATTAGGATTTGTAATTCATGCTTTGAAAATGTGGTGACATTATTTAATGGGGAAAAGGTTTCTGCTACTAACTGACAACAGTGGTGTAAAGTTTTTATTCATTCAACTAGATCTCAATGCAAGGCAAGCAAGGTGGATGGATTTTTTAAGTGAATTTGATTTCGAAGTACGACACATCAAAGGTAAATAAAACAAAGTTGTAGATGCTCTAAGTCAGAGGAATAATAGACTTTATGAGATAAGTGTTAGCAAAGCAGCAAACAACATCGAACAAAGAATAAAATCAGCAATAAGTAATGATGAAAAGTACATCAAAACAACAACATAATTGCAAGAAAATGAACAAAAAATGAACAAAACAGATCTGAGTTTAGATAAAAATGGACTGCTAAGGTTCAAAAATAGGTTGTATGTACCTAATTCTACTGAGTTAAAATCAACAATTGTTGACAAATTGCACAAAAGGGCATATTCTGGTCACCTAGGATACCAGAAAATGATAACAGCCTTAAGAAAATTGTTTTATTGGCCCAACATGAAGAGTGAAACAACTAAATATTTATCTAAATGCTTATATTGTCAACAGGTAAATGATGAACATCAACATCCAGCCGGTCTGCTACAATCTCTACCTATACTAGAATGGAAGTGGGATATTATCTCATTGGACTTCATCACAGGTTTTCCTAAGACTCAAAACCAAAATGAATCGATTATGGTAGTGATTGATAAACTTAGAAAATATACACATTTTATACCCGTGAAATCTACTTATAAAGAAATTAATATTTCTGAAATTTTTATGAAAGAAATATTTAGATTGCATGGAATTCCTAAGATGGTGATCTTTGATAGAGAGGCCAAATTTACGTCAAAGTTTTGGAAGGAATTGTTTGCAGGATTGTATACTAACCTAAATTTTATCACAAGCTACCATCCACAAACGGATGGGCAAGCTGAATGAATAAATCATACTATGGAAGACATGTTACGAATGCACATAGGAACGAACCCAACTAAGTGGTAGGAGTACCTACACTTAGTTGAATTTGCTTACAATAATGGCTATCAGACATCAACCACGATGAGTCCCTTCGAAGAATTATACGGAAGGAAATGCACAACCCCGATTAGCTAGGATAATCCAGTTGACAAGATTATGATGGGACCGAAAATGCTCCAGGAAATGGAGAAAATGGTAAAAAGGGTACAACAAAATTTAAAGGAGTCCCAAAACCAACAGAAAATCTACGCAGATTTAAAAAGGAGACGCCATTAATTTCAAATTTGGGAACATGTGTATCTAAAATTCAAAGCAAGGAGGAGCTCTCTAAAGCTAGGAAATTGTTCAAATTTGGCACCCAGGTTTTGTGGTCCCTTCGAGATTTTAACTCGAATTGGACCCGTGGAGTATCAACTAGCACTTCCTGCAAAATTAAAAGTTCATAATGTTTTTCATGTTTCCTTATTAAAAAGGTATATTTGTGATCCTACTCATACCATTGATTGGAACATGGTGCAGGTGGAACCAGAAGCAGAGTTCCAAGAGGAACCTTTGCGCATTATGGAAAGGAAAGAAACAATACTACGGAATAAATCCATAGCCCAGGTAAAAGTGCAATGGAAGCAATTTATCCCTGAGGAGGCCACTTGGGAATTAGAGGAAGATTTTTTGAAATATTATCCAATCCTATTCTGAGAGAGGAATGAACACTGAGGACATTGTTGTACTTAAGGGGGAGAGGATGTAATATCCTCAAATTTTAGAATATTTTTTTTTGTTTGTTTGTTAGTTTGTCTGTGACCTATGGGACTAACCTGTGGCTAAGAAAGCATGACTCAGGGGCATCTAAGCTGTCAAAATCACCCAGGGATCGCACCTGGCCTGAGCCACACCAACCCTTAACATGGATGGATTTTTTGTCCCCGCAAGTTTCGAACTGGTAACTTTAACATCACGGAGTGGCTTAACAACACACTCTGTCACCGACTGTCCTACCCCTCGACGACCTCAAATTTTAGAATATTAAATTCTAAGTGAACTTTGAAATAAACTTCTGTTTTTGGAAAATTCAGATTTGGAAATTATTTTTCATTGATGGCACATCCAAATTTGGACTTTTGATTGCTGTAATTAATTATTTGATGACTGTTGGGAAAAGATTTGACTTCGCCAACTATCCTCTTTTATTTTGACACATGTGTAAGAAAAAAATTTAATAAATTAAATGCTAGAAGACAAATGGAACAACCAGGTTAAAAATATATGACCATGACTCCATGAGTGGGGAACATGTTTGAGTTACCTCAAGGCTAATTTTTACAAGTGGGAGAAGTGGAATTTGACCACTAGCAGCCCCTAAAAATCAGGGATTTGTAAAACTTTTAATTTCACCAAGGAGGGAAGGAAATACCTAGGCACAAGGATGCATATTAAGAACAACATATGGAGGAGGCATGACACTGCTTAGTAAATTTGGAAAAGTAATTTGTTTGCTGTTATGAACACTGTTAGTGTGAGGAAAATTATTTTTTTGATCTATGGATGGTGATGATAGCTAAGGAGGATCATTCAGTTTTCCCTTATGGACTCATGGCCAGGCTAGGGGGTGAGCAAGACAAGTGAACTTGGTTGTTCTGTTCTATGGTTGGGTGGAATGTGGATGTTCCATTTGTATTCCAGCATCAAGTTTCAGATATGTATCTCATCTTGTATTCCTTTGTCAATGTTATATTTATGGTTATTGTTTGTTAGGAATATGTTGAATGTGTATACATAAGTGAAATAAATTATTAAGGGACTGTATGACCATGTTTTACTATGACTTATCATAGTTAAATCATACTGGAAATATTTTTTATTTGAAATGTGATGGTTGTACATAGATATTTAACTATATATATATGTGCTCATACATAAAGAAATAATAGAACTATTTTTATGCTTCTATTGGCCATTGAATAT
>ML778111.1:1753610-1767342 GCA_009831015.1 Picea engelmannii | reverse complement strand
TGGTATAACTAAGGAGATCATGTCTCGAGACCCTCAGGTTGAAGATATGGATTTCTGAGAGACTACATGACCAACACTGTCCACTTGCACACATGGAAGCCCAATCTATCACCAAATTCTCACCCACTGTTAGTTCATCCACCACAACATCTATCTTTTGGAAGGAAAATGGGTCTTTCTCCATGTGGTAAAATTCAGGTATTGTGGCAGGTGATCACCCTAATATTTAAGTATTTTGAACATGTTGTATTTGATATACTTTTTATTATAGAATTCCTATTTGGAAATTATTCCTTTGACCCTATTTCACCTTGGTGAGTGTCATATATTTCCTAGTAAGTGGCCAACCTTTGGGAAGGTTTGTGACTAAGGGTCCCTTAAAGGGTTTTCATACCATTCCCGAACATACCTACCACTTTCTGCTCATTTTACTCCCATCATATTGTCCTCTTCTAGGACCTTCTATTTTAGTGACCCAATAAAGGCATGTAACTAATTTAATGGAAAGAAGGGGTTGAAGACCCAAATGGATTTATTGTTGGCTAAAAGGATAAAATCCTAGATATAGACCTTCCAAATGCTTTGCCTAGGGATCCCTGAGAAACAAATGAAATGCTTCTCTGTAATAAAAGGGGGACCTACAAGAATAAATGATAATGAATGCTTAAGGGGTTAGTTGGAGGATTGGAGGTCTCATCATGAGCCGACCTATCATGATCATGGGTATTTAGCAATATGAAACTCTCATCATCTTGTCACCAAGACAGGGTCTCATTAGGAGCTATCCTTCTCATTTATGTGAGGTATTTGTGAGTGACACTGCCATTATCTATACACCACACTAGGATAATGGCTTTCAACTATTTCCTTAAAACATGAAAGAAATAAATACTGAAAAGAATATGGGCTTGGAAAAATTGCATTGCAAACGAAGGTGCCACACACCCTCTACAAAGTCACCCATGAATGAGATAATACGAGCCCTTGTCTGTCATGAAACTCAATGCCCTATGAAGCCTAAACCCCTTCCACCTCATCAACCATTGCATAAACTTGAAAGGCCATCCTTGGGAGCATCCCCTACTTGATGGATTTGGTCTATCCAATAGGAATCCTATGACACCCCTCCCATACTTAAACTTGGTCCATTGTATAGGGTTTTGAGCATTTGTTTGATTTGATGAGGTAGTTTTGAGGCACATGTTTAGGTTCCTTGATTATTAGACGTGGTTTATACTCATCATGATATCTTTGACTTGATATATTTAGAGGGTGTACCCTTTTGTTTTGTAGGACCTTGATTGGTGGCTAGTTTTGGGAGAAAAAGCCTAGCTTGGGATTCCATGGGGCAATAATTCCTCCAGATGGATGCCTAGGAACTGCATGTTGGATGATAGAGGCATTTCTTTGGATGCCTAGAATACATAATGACGGACCTAACCTATCCCTTACCACCCAAACAACTTTCCTAGGAGAGGAAAAATGTCACCTCCTTGAGGGTTGACATCATGAAGGGGATAGGGTTTGGTGGTGATGGAGGTACACATTGACACTGACATATTTTCACTTGATTATGCATCGAGAAGGTTTAGAACATGATGATGAATCTCAAAGAGCTCCAACAACTTACAAATCTTATCCAACGACTTGCTCAAGTTCCAAAACATCCCCTAAAGGGGTGATATCATCTTACTTTAGGGTTTCTTTTGTGCAAAAGTGAATTTTAAAGATAAATTGTTTAATATTATTTTGATGCAAGGGGTAATATAAAGGTTTTTGAACCCTTATATTATGTTTTACCCTTGCTAAGTGGACACACTATGAGTTAGACATTTTGCATAAATAGAGATCATGTGAATCTCATTTTTAACATAACTGTCCCATTGTGAGAAGACTACTTTGCTGAAATTTGCGTCCTCTTTGGGAAATTTGATGTTTCTCTCTCTCTATCTCTCTTGTGAAAATGTCTTATGGTGAATTATCTTGGTTATTTTTGGAGCTAAGGTGGTGCGCACCTCTTGGAGGTATTTTCTCTTGCTTATGAATGATTTTTGCTTGGTGAACTAGGGTTACATCTTGCATCTCTTTGAAATTAGTAAGGAAAATATGCAATTGTTAGTTCTTCTTATTTTTTTCATGAATTTTATTGGTTGAAACCTTAGGAGGAGTATAAGTGCATACACCCTCGATTAATCTTCATTTAATTTTTTAGTTGACAAATCATTTATTGCAAGGTTACTAGGAGGAATACAAGGGTGTATACCCTCCTAGATTTACCTAATTTTGATTTTCATGCCCTAGGGATTAAGAGGGTTTACACCCCTAGGGATATTTTGGATATAACTCATACAATTCAAGACTTCATTTACCCAATATCTAGAAGGAACTTATCTAAATTTTGCATTGGAGAAATAAAATTACTTGCATTGGGTAACATGATTTTGCGATATTTTCAAGTTGTTCAAAGTGCAATCAATTTTATATGTTATTGAATTTCTTGTTTCCCGAGGATATCATATTTTTCCAAGTAATTATTATTTATGTTAAAAATTTCATCTTTAGCCATTAGGGCTGTAGAAACCCTAATCTATTTTCTTTAATAACTCTTAAATCAAGCACTAAAAGTTTCTCAAAGTTTGCACACTTAAACTACTAGGCTTAGGGAACCTTTTGGCAAAGTTTGGGGGAGTTTTAGTGGTTGACAGTATTTCTATAAAAAGTTTTTTTTTATAGCCATAAGTCTGATTTATATTTCTGCTGAACATTTTTACAACAACCTTACATTTTTATGCTAGTATCTTGGTCTCTAAATCTTGAGTTTCACTAGTGTTTAGCTGGTTTATCTCTTGTATCTTTCACTTGATTTATAGAATTTGTTTAGCATATTTTTTAGCGATTTCATTGTTGATATATATTGTTACTAATAGTTACTATTAGGGAAATCAATCTTAACTTTCTTTTCCAATTGATATTATTTCATTGTATCTTGGTTTTCTTTGTGTCTCAGCATGTATTATCTCTTTGCAAGTCACTCAAAGATCTGGAAACCTAAATAAACCCTCAAGATTATTTACCAAGTTCCCTTTTCCATATGAAAATTTTACCTTTAGGGGAATCCATTCATACATCACATTTTCCTTCTCAATCCCCCCTAGGGTCATCGAGATTCCCCCCTTGAGGTGACTACCTCATCTCTAAAGTGACAAGAACAACTGCCTAAGGAAAAGAGTAGGTGATATCAAATTTGTCACCATTTTGGTGATTGGTTCAGGCTTTTCCCAACCTACAACTTGTGCAATAAATCCTCTCACTCATTCTTTCTCTATCCCCCCTCTTTATCTCCCTCTCCCTCCCTCTTATAGTATCAAACACTCCCTGTCTAATGGCCCTCTCTTTATTTCTCTCTCCCCCTCTCAAAATCACACACACTCCCTTTACCCCCCTCCTCCCTCTCTTTATATCTCTTTGATCCAGGAATAAATCAGTGGCCACCCACCTATTCCACTGGCTGAAAACATGGGTTTCCACCTTGGCATTTTTTATACAGTTTTTTGGGTCCTAAAATTTTGGGGTCTATTTAGGGCCCTAAACAACATTTTTTGGGCCCGATTCAATCACAATGTAGGATTTATCTAGAGTCTGATGGAAAAATGTGTATACCTTGGACATACCTTTCTAATGAGATATTGTGCACCGCAAACAGAGATCATATGAAAAATTTACACCCTTAGGAAGTTGACGTATCAACTACACCCATCGGGGCCCGCAAAGATTTTGGCGTTTCATCTTCTCAGGTTAGGTTTTTGGATTTTATTTATGTTAAAAAGGCCTCTAGAGCCTCAATTTAATCATCATCATCTTCTTGCGAATGAGCATAGCCATCACATCTCTTCTCAAAGATAATCTTCCACCATTGTAGCAAGTCATTCATTGTGTAATTTTATAGTTTCTGTACATTTACCTCATTAATAAAATTGTGCAATATTGTATCTGTGTGTTTATTGAAATACCTATGTATATTTCATTGTTATATCTCTACCTTCATTTTTTCTCAAAATAATTCGGATTAGTGGTATCATAGCAAGATATTCCTTTTCGTTTGTTAGTACATGTCCTCGATGGGGTCAGAGTATAGAGAGCTGGGCCTCAATCTAGTTTCCCTTGAGGAAAAACACTCTCGCTATCCCAAGTGACCTCCCATGGTATAAGAAAAGAAAGACAAGGGGGGGAAATATCCCATCAAACTATTTCTTACGAAATCCCTCACATAATAGAGGAACGAGATGATGGAGAGATTTTCCCAAATACTTCAACAATTGCCAACAATATCATGTGCATATTTGTCAAGCGGTTTCTTTGGATACAATGCCCCATTCAAGGTACAAGATAATTTTTATATTCACATACTTGAATGTCATATCAATGCAAATGGTTTTGAAAAATGGTTAAATTTTCTAGAAGGTTATTTCTCTGTTCACAATTTTTCAGACAAAGAAAATATCACCTTTGCGCTCTTTAAGGATCCCCCCCATGTCAAACATTGGTGGGAAAATTACTGGGAGAAAAATTCCACAGAAGAGTTTGGAATATTTGGGGCTAAGACCACATGGTAGTTTTTATGGATGCAGTCAAGGAGAAATATTACCCTATGGGAAACTATGATGACTAGTACATGAGATGGCCCATGTTACATCAAGAGAGGGGATAAATAGTGCTGGATTTCACAAATGCCTTCCATACCTTGCACACCAAGGTGGATATCAAGGACTTTGAGTGGAATTTGGTTCTAAAATACCACATGAATCTACAAAAGTACATCCAAACCAAAATGGAGTTTATGGACATCCCATCACTAGGAGCCACTTATCGAAATGTTGTCAAAATCGAGCAGAAATTTAAGCAATAGAACAAGTGGGAATTTAGGTCAACAAATCCACAACAACCAAAGTATGGTAAAGGAATCCCTAATCCATAGAATAGCCAACCTAAAGACAACTAGTCCAAACCACAGGAAAATAATGGAAACGAGAAGACAAAGAAGGAAACCGGTGTTGATTAATTAGGTTGGTTGTCATTGATGCCAACCCTTGAAGAAAGTCCAGTAGCACAAAGGTTTGGGTAATGGAACCAAGTTTGTTTGATGTATAATGATATGAGTTTTGATATATTTGCAGGTAAGCCTATTCTATATGGATAGTACATTTCATGCCATTTCTGGTGGTATGTGGAACATCACATAAATCCTAACGGTTTGAGAGTTATGGCCTTATGAAGTTGGAGGACCCTAATTGGTTGGCTTGAAGCTCCAAAAGGTCAAATAAGTCAAAGTTCTTGCAAGGAATAAATTATTTAAATAATAAAGTGAAGTGACAAAGTCAAAGATGATTATTTAAATAATAAAGTGAAGTGACAAAGTCAAAGAGGATTATTTAAATAATAAAGTGAAGTGACAAAGTCAAAGAGGATTATTTAAATAATAAAGTGAAGTGACAAAGTCAAAGAGGATTATTTAAATAATAAAGTGAAGTGACAAAGTCAAGGAGGATTATTTAAATAATAAAGTAAATGAAGAACTTTCTAATTATGGAAAGTGGTTATAAAAAGGTTAACCCTAAAATGAGGAAAATGGGTTAAGTAGTTAAGTGGCTATTGGATATATGGACAAGTGGAAAATTGGGAAAAGTTGGACATAGGTGACTATGTGGACAAAGTGTCTATGTGGACAAAGTGGTCTAGAAGATTCTTCTAAGGAAGCTACATGAAAGTATAAATAAGAGGCAAGGCTCTCTCATTTCAATCACACTTGAGAATATTGAATATCTATAGGTGACTGAGGTAACCAAAGGATATATAAGCCAAATTTCATAGGGAAGGTGAAGTAAATAAGGCCGAAATTCAAAGGAGGAAAAATTCTTTCGACGATGCTTTCTAAGGTATGTTATTTACAAGTCATCTCATCATTTTCACAATAATTTTTTTTCTAGAATGATTCAGACTGTGAAATTGTGAGGACATTGAGGAAACATATCCAAGTAGTTGTGGTATGAGTTTCATCTTGTGGGTCTTTTTATTTTTGGAGTTACACTCCATGGAAAATAGGGTTTGTGGTTAGTCCTGAAACTAGTCTAAAACAAGTGTTTCAGGTAAAAATGTCATAACTTCTTCATAATAGATCCAAATTTAGTAAGACCAAATGTGTTGGTTAGAGTACTGTCTATAGTATTCTGTGTACAATTTTTATATCCATACAACAAATATTCTGTGCGGGGAACACTCTACAAGTTCTCTCTTTAGAATAAGCCAGAATTCAACAAGGTATGCCATTTTTTCTATAACTCCTTTTCTAAGAAGTTACAAGTAGTGACACTTGGAGGAATTGCATAAAACAGATTAAAGAAAATTGTGTACTATTTTCAGATCTTTATTCATTACATGTACATATTTATGATTATTTCAGGTTAGGATTGTTGACTAATCCAAAACTGGTCATGTGAGACTAAAGTAAAGTTTGATGAAAATACTAGTCTCTTGTTGTTAAAGTTAAGGAAGGTTTGTTGGTATGTGATCATATAGACCAGGTCTATTATAGATTTAAAAAACAGATTTGGATGATGAAATTGATGAGGGATTTTGGTCGAGGTTGAGATACAAGTTGGTGCATGGTTGATGCACTTGTTTATGGTACAAGTTGATTATAGGTTGAGGTACAGTTTGATGCATGGTTCAGGTTATTGGTACAGGTTGTTTGGTCTAAGCTAATTGGTACATGTTTACAGTAGTATATCTCATAGTGATAGTGTGACAGTTGTTCCATCATTCTACTTATATGTCAAGGCGGTTGGACGGGGCAATGATAGGTGGTTGTAGCCACCTTCCAGTTGTAGTTGGAGAACATAGGGGGTTGTAGCATCCTTTCGGTTGTATCCAGAGAATTGGGGATTTGGAGCTTCCCTCGGGTTGTAGCCTGAGAAACTAGGGGTTTGGAGCCTCCTTCCAGTTGCAGCTGGAAAAAAAAGGAAGTTGGTGCTTCCAATGAATGCAATTCTTCAAGACATATAAGAAAAATCATTCTTTGGTTTTCTCCTGCTTTGGGTTTCCACATAAAAAAGATGGTGTATTGTGTATGTGTGTGATTGTTCATTTGCTCATTTTTTATTTACTCTGCAAATATTGGATGATAATTCTACATTGATATAACACTTGCATTATATGGTTAAAAAGGATTAGATTGTTATATTATTTATTCACCCCCCCTCTCAGTAATCAAACAAATGGGAAGTGGTATGAATTTCATAAAATCCCTTAGCACAACACCGATGAATGTTTCTCAAAAAAATCATTGTTAGTCGAGCTCAAAGAAACAAAACCTAGCCCCAAATAAGACTATGATTAAAAAAATAATAAAAGGATACATATCATTGATGCAAAACCCATTGCTACTGTCGCGACTGTAACAATCCAACCAGAGGATATTGAGGATGGGGAGTGCATTTTCCATTCAAAAATGTGGGTGAAGAGGACCCCACTGCATTTTATTGTTGATAGTGGAAGGAAGAAGAACCTCATCTCAACAGAGGTCATTAATAACTTGGATTTTCCAACAACACCACACTCGCACCCATACAACTTTAGATGGCTTCGGCAAGGATGATATCTTCATTTCAACCAATAATGTTTCATATCATATGACATCAAGCCCTTCAAGGATGAGGTATCATGCAATGTTTCCCCACTGGAATTATGTGATGTTCTATTATGCCAACCATATATGTGGAAACGTCATGCTACTTATGATTCTTGACCTCGTAGTAGCATTGTTACTCTGGGGGGTCATCTCTATAGGATACTAGAGGTAGTTCCGAATACCATCCTGAAAAATAGGGCCATGAAGTAATCTCTCATACTAAAAAGTTTAGCTTCTTTACAATCCAATCAAAAAGGTGAAAAAAAGGACATTGCAACCATTGAAAACTCATCCCAAGACCTTTCTATCCAACATAAGTATATCAACAAGATTGTATAAGACCACCAAGATATTCTTACTCCACCTACGGGGTGCCTCCACATTGCCCAGTCAAGAAACATTATAATATAGATCTTCATACTCTTCAAATTGAATCTTCATTGAGAGAGGCCTGCCACACTCATGAATATCATGGAGCTAAATTGGTTGAACATGTACAATCCCTCCAACAATAGGTTCATGAAAACCTCCAACATGATAAGACGGAAACATTCTTCATTAAGGAAAGCAATTTTCCAAGGTTCAGATTCAACAAACGCTTCCTCTAGAACTTGATGCAATGGATACCATTTATTATTAAGGGGGGTAAGAATGATCTAGGAGGAAATTAGTGGCCACCCACCTATTCCATTGGCTCAAAACATAGGTTTCCACCTTGGCATTTTTTCTACATGTTTTTGGGTCCTAAAATTTTGGGGTTGTTTTGAGGCCCTAAACAAAAGTTTTTGATCCCGCCTCAGTCACACTATAGGATTTAGCCAAAGTGTGCTGAAAAAATATGTATTCCTTATATATAAATTTCCAACGAGCTATCGTGCACCCCAAATGGATATCATATGAACATG
This sequence comes from Picea engelmannii, assembly GCA_009831015.1. NCBI lineage: Eukaryota > Viridiplantae > Streptophyta > Pinopsida > Pinales > Pinaceae > Picea > Picea engelmannii. The sequence goes on along the minus strand of ML778111.1, from coordinate 1,758,753 downwards.
TTATGCCCTTGGGAAGTTGACATATCAAATACCCCATCGAGGCCCACAAACCTTTTGGAGTTTCATATTATGGGTAAATTAGGGTTTTGGATTTTATTTATGTTAAAAATTCCCCTAGAGACTCATTGTAATTAGCATAATCTTCTTGAAAATGAGCATATCCATCACATCTCTTCTCAGAGATAAGATGCACTAACATCGATGAATGAAATTCCCCAAGACCCTAACTATTTGATCGACTGAAGAATCCATATTAACCATAACTTTTTAGGGTATAAATTCACCATGAGATAGAGTGACATAGAGAATCATAGATATAGAAACAAATCACCTTATTCTTTATCCTCCACATCAATACGTATATCGCCACCCTGTCAGCCACTCCGACATCGACACAACACCCTAGTAATCCAAGTCGTTATGCGCAATTGATAGATTCCATGTCACCTTTAACATTTCACATTGAGACACCAAGTGAGATGAAGAGGAAAGATGAGAAGAATAAGAGGGGAATTTTCGATGCTGATGTTACAATGGTTGTCAACAAGTTGGCAAGAATGATTTCCTCGAGACCCACAAAATTTCAATCACCGATAACCGATGGCCCACTGAAATTAGCAAACCAAGATCATGGACTATGATTTAACACATACACTCAAAAATCTTTGATCACCGATGGCTCGTCGGCGTCGGTGAACCTTAACCATAGATTGACACACTCACCGATGACCAATTAATGATGTGATTTTCTACATCATGGTTCGTCCACATAACATACCTTTCAAATTAGGAAACCCTAAAATTCAAGTGACATTGCGAGTGTTCCCACATACATACTTCGAAAATTCAATGAGTCAGTTACGTGAGCCATAAATCCCCTATATCAATATCAACAATCAAACATTAACAACCACCATTTAAACCATCGAATAGGAGTATGACTCGATCCCCAATCTCATCGATCATGTGCACTAGGCCATCACTATTTGAAATCATCGATGAAGCAACCTAATTTCCACTCACGCTATCAATTTGTATATTTCATTTACTCTAAAATATGGCATTGATGATGAATTCAATCCATGAAGACCCATGAATATTTTTGTTGTACTTGACCATGGTAAATCTAGATGGGAATTATGAAAAAACACACTATTTGAATTTGATGAGGTATGAGTAGCTTGTCATTGTTTGCATAGAGTAGTTGAGACCTTCTACTGAAAAATATTCTTGGATAACTAGGTGTTTTGCTCGAAGCTAATTGTTTTCAGGTTTTTTTTAATCTCGTTTTTGGTAAGTACTGAACCAAGAAACTTCATATTTCATAGATATTTGGTTCTAATGAGAAACCTTTTCTTTGGAATTGTAAAATAGACAAAGGACCGAGCTAGGGTATCGTTTCTTTTTCAGGAAACCTGCCTTCTCAAATACTAGTGACTCGACAGTCACCTAACATGTCAAAGGGGGAGAATACCATGATTTGAGAAGCTTTGAGTCCCGCAACTTCTAGAGAATTGGAGCTCACACCCAAAGTAGATCTTGTAATCAAGATGTCTCAAACTAAGCCACCAACTCCACCACCAATATACAAAGATACAAATACAAACACTGCAACCAAGGTACCTATGCCCACTTGGCTCAAACCTTATAATAATATTCATCATGATGACTTTCCCGAATTCACCCCTCACAACGATATGAAAGTAAGAGTCTTGGACGAAAAAGTTTTCTATAATATGAAATTATCATATATGTACATGATGGCTTCCACAACCCTAGTTCTACCCTACATAGAAACCTTAGAGTTGATAATCAATCGCACCCTAGATAATAAGTACATGATTAATGACGTAAATTACCAATGTGTTGGTGTGTTATTTCCCATGGAGGTCATCAAGTATTACAAAATTAGGGAACTCTAAGTTCAAATCAACACTGAATTCATGGTTAAGTTTTATAAAAAAAATAACACCAATCATATGTTGCCATCTTGGTGGAAGGAAGAAAGAAAATTTGTAAACAAAGGATCCAAATGGTACAACAGTATAAATATGAGAGAACCATATATCTTCCTCATGGCCCTGATATGCTGACTTTATGGGGAGAAGTATTGTACCATTTTTTTGGAAGCCTAGATTCCCCTAGCCTATATAGTGGTTATATATGGAAGCATATTCAATTGGGCCTCCGTAATCTCTAAATAATTGATCATTAGGGTTAAGAAAACACATAAACCAAAAATAGGAGAAATACCTTGACTCTTTATGGATTCATGCCTATTAGGTGCAATTTGTGCTATAAATGTATTTCTAGGGATGGGGTTAAGTTGGAATGTCTCAAAATTAGTTGTCTATGTTTATTCCAGTGTCTTATGGGAAAAAAGGTATAAAAAAAATTATGATGCAATCTGTGATGAATTTTTTGGTAGGTTCTGTTTCATAATATGTAAATAAAATTATCCAATTCTCTCCGAAGCAACAATAAAAGTAATATCCAGGATAGGGAATTGGTATTTAGAATAAAAGAGTACTTGTCTCATAATTTTCAGAGCCACCAGTGCCCTGCACCTATTTCTTTCCCATGTACCAAACATGCTAGTCATGGGTGAAATTTGTTACCATAACATCCTACAGGGTTTTAATGCCTCCTTGGTGAAATTAATGAAAAGAGGATTCATCCCATATGGATTCTATGTAGGTTACCACTTGGTGAAATATATTACTTATGCCAAACAAGAAGCCCAAATTCAAGTAGAGTATAGGTTCTACATTGGCAGGTACAAGAAACATGACTTGAAAGGTCTAGTTGCTCAACACGCTGGTCAAGTGATACATCACTGGATGTATGCACATGAAACCTTTGAGGATGAGATATTCACTAAAAATGCATTAGATTAGGGAGAAATCCTGCAGATAAGAAAAAATCTATATCTTACCCATTTCAAATCTATGTCGGGAGATGAACAATTAGAATGGTTGGAATAGACAACATGAGATTTTTTCCAAGCCAAAAATGAGAATATAGAGAAAGAAATAGGGAGTATTAAAGCACAAAATATCATGGAAGAGGTGGAAATAATTTTTCGAGAGCACGAGTAAACTCCTACTAGTTAGGTGTTAGGACATCATATAGTAACTCTCATGGACATTCATATGATAGAATAAGAACAAACAATTTCAAGGGAAACTTATCCTATAGGAGACAATGAACAACCGATTGAAAGAAAGGAATAGGTGGAACAACTAGGTCCCAGTCCGACAATTTAGACTATGATAGTGACACTAGGCCTAAGAATACTTGCACCAGTAATTGCTGACCTCATCACAATATATGATGATGATAGTGAGGATTTGGATAGCACAATAGTCCCCATTATCAATGAGGTCAACATAGATATATTAGACATCAAGATATTCCAAAGACTATGATGATTGGATATGTGGAGAAATATGAATACAAAAAAAATATTATTACCCTCTCATGACATTAGTCACAACCTCAAGCTGAAGGAAGATACGATCAAGAGAATGAAGTAGAAGAGTTGGACCTAGGAAATTCCACTTCAGTGGGGCAAGGTGAGAGATGGGACATAGACCATGGGAATATATAGAAAATAAATATGAAAGTAATGAGAAGGGATCCATCCCAAATGAAGAGACCCTAAATAAAGGATAAACTGAAGAAATTTCAGGTCTAGAAGGGAAAAATGTAGGTGACATGCCTAGGAGCCAAGGACATGTGGGGTAGAATGATGATGACTAGTATGAAGAAGCCATAACAAGGGAACCAAACCGCTCGTCACCCAAAAAAGTGACAATGCCCATGGAAAAAACAACAAAGAATGCAATAGAGGTCATCTCTGACCCCATGAGGGTAGGGGAGGTCCTCCAAGATGTAGAGACTTGATTCAAAAACAATATTGGACAACATTTTGGAGCTACACGTCAAAAGAACACATAGGGAAAAGATGGGGAAATAATCAACAATCAGGTACCAACAACTGATAAAGGTAAGGAACCGACCTTTGAATACTTTCATTCTCCCAGTAGTATGAGAAGTGATATCACATGGGGGGATCAACTAATTATGGAACCTATATATGAAATGGTTGATGTTTAGGAAATTATTTATGAAAGAAAAAATCAAGTGATGGTAAGAAGGATAGGAAAGAAGAGGAGGCTTACTATGGATAGTGCGTTGATGATTACAATGGAAGAAACCTTGTTGCATGCTAAAAAATCCAAGGTAATTGAGTTATTAGGATTAGGAATGGTTATATCGAGTGCTACCATTTATAGGGCAAGAGAAGATGAGCTAAAAGTTGATTCAATGAGACAAAACAAATTTCACCTCAAGCATCAAGTTGAATATTGCCAAGACACCACTCAGTAGATTAGGTTCATAAGGATTGATCTTAAATATATTTACAATCAAGAAATCTCACAAGGTTTTGGAACAAATTGAATACATATGAGAAATCTAGAAAGGTCAAGGAGATGGGAAGCATGGAATTAGGACACTCACAGATGAAATATTGACCAGGTTCCAAATGCGGGAAGAGTATTGGATGTAGTTGGTGGTGGAACCTCAAGAGAAAATGAAATATAGATGGGAGGAGTGTCTTAATAACTATTGGACACACCGGCTACACTAAGATGGGGGGGTGAACAATGTAGGGCTCTTTTTCCCAAAACTTCCCTCTTACACGGAACTCAATAGTTAGCAATCACTATTAACTCATTATTCATTGTTGTCATTTATAACCAGTTAAATGTGAACACATATCAACAATATATCATCAAAAAAGCATCAGCACAAGAAACACAAAGAACCCAAGATGTATGTACAATTTTATTTTTATTACGGACTACAATCCTTTGGGTTTTTCAACAACAACTGAATAGAGTACAACTCTACAAGAGCACTAGATCTATAATGAAAGACTCAACTTACACCCTCAACACCAAATGAGATGAGGAAACAATCCTCAACATATATCAATTTTGTAGTGTCCCCAAGGCCGAGCCCCGTTACAGATCATGTTATATGCAAAAGAATTGTAAATATGTTCTATAGGCTGGTGAGCCAAGTTTTGAATAAGCTGTAGGCTTATGAGTTTTGTTAGGCCAGGGGAGCCTAAGTG
>ML778111.1:1726999-1738884 GCA_009831015.1 Picea engelmannii | reverse complement strand
TCTAGTGGGCCCCCTTCTCTACGTGGCAGGAATCCATTGCTCCCTACTCTTGCCACGTACCACTTACCACTTTCTGACATACCCCCCGTCGCCCCATGACATCATCTTCCACTTTTTCCCCTAAAGATCACATCTCATAACTCTGTCAGTCCATTCCCCCTGTTCACCTATTACAAGTCCCTTTGCCAAGGTCACTTCCCAATCAACATCCTCCACGTCACCCGATCGTATTCATCATTCATTGTTCCCTTCCATCTCACGCTCCAAAAGGCTCGTTGGCCATTTATTACTGGCTAACTTATCTGTTGGCTTGTTGATCTGTCCCCCATGCCCAACAGGTATCCATTTTCTCAAAACCACTCTTTCCATTCATTCTCCCATTTCTTACTTCGTCCTTGCACCAGAGAAGTTATCTTAGATTAGAGCAATGAAGTTGGGCTCTTGGAATCCAACCTTCCTCTGTATCTTTTCCCCCAGGTCCACCATTTCCCTGAGTTCACCCTCAAGTGCCAGGCTCATTACCTCCCCGACCAGAGAGCCATAGTATCTTCATCAAGATAAACTTTGTTCTTCATCACACCAGAGGCCATTGATCAGATGATGCAGATACCAAGAACCAAATACGTCTCCCCTTTCAATCTCAAAGTCATCATGGAGATATACCATAAACTATCATTCCCCCAGAGAGCCTAGATTTTCAATCTTTTCCTCCCTTAGGCTACTCATATCCCCAATACAAATCCCCCGTACCCCTCCTCCCTATTCTCAGTAAAGGGAAACCAAATCATTTCATCGCTCTGTGCTCTGCTGGGTTATTTTTTTGACCAATGGGTGGATGAACCCATATTAGGTTTTCTGTCCATTTTCTCCATAGAAGAAAGACCCACCATGCAGTTTGACTACAACACTTTCCTGGTGGACAGTATTCATGAGTAGTTCTTAAATTTTTCCTTGGAAGGCATGTTTCGGTATTCTTCAATACTGGCCTACATGTTCACTTTCTTTCAAGCGAACAATTTCTCCTTTTCAATGAAGAAAATGGACAAGGACGAGAAGTTGCAAGCGGTAATAGCTTGGACTTCACTACTCAGACAAAATTCAACAGAGTTCAGTTTCAAACAGTTTATCGAGCAGTTCTACCATCCTATGGTGAGAATGCTTAGTGGCAAACCCAAACCAAGAATAAACCAGGAAATTCAGAGGATCTTACACCTCTTGGACCTTGCAAAAATTGGAGACTGGTATCTTTACCAAAACCACACTGAGATCAGAGTATATGGATGCGAGTTAGCTCCATACAAACTACCCAAGTATCTTCCTGTGAGGATATTTTCCCTGGAGTACATAAGGCAAATGATTAACTCTGATGACATAAATTTTGTGTCTTTGAAAAAGAAACAACAACTTAGAATTAAAGGGAAAATAGGGTCTTTCATCTGCAATAGCCGAGGCGTCGGGGAGGAAGCAAATAGACTGTTGAAAGAAATGATTTTTTTTGTTAGTTTCATATTGTACTATGATCCATGCAGGATAATTTCTGAGATGACGATTAAAAATAAAAATGTCCCATATGTTCATACACCCAAGCCTGAGATAGAGAAGTTCGTGAATCAAATAGAATGGGAGCCGAACACTCTGGTCGAGATAGAACAACAGGACCCTTCGATCATCATCTCACAGACTAATACACCACAAGTTCCCAAGGAGAAAATACCCATGAAGGATACTTGACCTTCCATCACTGAAGTCTCGACTAAAGATTTCCAATTACACACCAAAAGGCCAAAAACCAGTGTTACACCTGACACGGCTGGTGAAAAGGAAATCCAATCCACTGTAACTATGAAAGATGATCAGTCACTTATGAGCACAAGCAACAAGCAGATCATGTCTACAGTTTTGCGTAAGAAGCCCATGAATACTCCACTAGTCAACCAACCGAGTAAAGTAGGACTAAAGTTGAGTGTTTTTTAGAAGTATGACCTGATAAAAAAGAAAAATCAGATGCTGACCAACAATACATATGCTCAATTTTGGAAACAGACGTCAACGACTCAACACAGACTATTGTCTGCATTCTATACAGAGAAGGGTGGAATGCACATGGTGTTTCTACAGGCACAGGTGCCAGACCCAAAAGCAATCACTGATTACAAAAGGGCAACATTCGAGTTTCATACTAGAGATGTGCATCCTGCTGATCAAATGGATCTGCACAGGCAAACTGGGGAAATGATTTTCTTCATGTTGGAAAATGCTTCTACTGCAGCCACTAAATTTCAGGTATCTCTGAGCAATGTCCAGACATAGCTGAAATTAGAAAATATATCATCCTTTGCAAAGGATAACATAATTAAGACGTTGGAAGAATTGTTCCTCAAGATCGGGTATGACCCCTCAAATATGAAAGCAGTTGAGGAGATGTTAAAAAAGAAAAATGATGATATAACATCTCTGAGGAAAAAGTTGAAACTGCCACCAACGAAAGATGCACAGGAAAAGGAGATAGCTGAGATAGAAGGGGAAAATGATGGGATGCTCAGGTTGATTATGGAGCAGAATGCACAGTTGAAAGAGATGGAAACAGAACTGGAAAGGTCATTGAAAGATAAGGAACAATCAAAGCCTATGGAAGTCATTCCATTGAGAGAAGTTCCACTCATAGGAGTAAGCATAGCATCCACAACGGGAATCCCCTCAACAAAAACTCCCTCAACAACTCCATTGACAGCTCTGGAGAAGACAATAGAATTGGAAAAATCCATGGAAGAGATGAATTTGAAAGAGACAGAGATTAGCAGACTTAAAAAGGAGGTTGAGAACCTTTAGTAACTCAAGTCTTCTTACCAAACTAGCTACTCCAAGGAGAAACAAACATCAGACAAGCTCAAACATGAATTGCAATAGCTTCAAAAGCAAAAAGTGGCAGACAAAACACTTGCTGAGGTCAAGGAAAATGTTTGGATGGATATCACCAAATCCATAAATGAAATATGGCCTATGGTACAAATCATGTTTGAGCAGAATGAAATGGTGCAAAGAGGCAAGCATGTGATTGAGAAAATAAGAGGAGAATTGGGAGAGATGCCCACAGAAGCCACTAAGATCATTAAATTCCTGAATTAAAAAACCAGAGAAGAATTAGAGGATTTGAAAATTGAAGATATGACAGAAACCATCCTCGAGATCAAGAGGGTCTTGACCAAAAGAGGATTGATGCTACAATTGGAGGAAAAATTCCAGACTATGGACATAGGAGTGCAAATATTTTTCAGCAAAATTGAAGCTCTGCAGAAGAAAGGCCTCCCTGGCTTAAGGGTCATAAATGACAAGTTAATGACACTTTATGATTATAAAAAGAAACTAGCCACCATGGCTAAAGATAGTTCAAAATTCTCGAGAATACAGGGGAGCATACAGGCAAGGCATTCTTAGAAGCTTTCTAGTGAGACATCAGCATAGAACACAAGATCCAGTACATTTTCATCGTCAAGCGAACTTTTTCCAAGTATACAGAGATGGATGAAGTATACCGAAGACTGCTCAAAGTCATCGTTCCCAGTAACCTTCGATGGGAAGAGTTATGCAATCTGATCGAGTAGGAGATGAGGTGTCCAAGCCCATTTAGCTATCCAATCAGATGAGGTCATGCAAAGGATTCACCAACGGCTTACCCCAGAAATCAGCATGAAGATTTCAACACATCATCAAACAGTTCCTAAATTTTTGTATCTTGTTGAGTTAGTTAGCTAAATTTAGAATTTGCCACGTCCTGATCTTTAATGATGGGATCGTATGTAATTTTTGATTATAAATACTTCAAACTTTGAAGTACCGAGGGTTGATCTTTACGCCCTGTAAGATAAAAAGACTGTATTTTTTATCAAGAGATCTTCTAGTAATACAAAGGGACATTTCACAGGATTCTCGTGTGTTATTCATTGGTGATGTGTTCTTTTCTATGTTAAATGTTTTTCTCCCTTGGTTATCATATTGTTTTCTAATCTAATCTTTTAAAAGTAGCGCATGTTGTAGGATTTATCTTTGTATACCCTATTTCCGGCTTTGAAATATATAAATGTTTATCTTTCTGATATTACAGTGAAGAAATTCTTAAATGCTTCTTTACTTTAATTGATATTCTCATCTTTTCGTCTATTCATCACTTTATTGCTAAAGAATCCAATGAATGCATTATCTTTCCCTGTGAAAAGAATCTTTTATTTTATGTTTAGAACTCTATATTTGTAATATAGACCCCATAGCCCAATGGAGGAAGAAAAACCTTTTTCAGCCAACTTAACAAAAACAAAACAAACCATTCAATCTTATTTTATTTAACTAGCCTAATATCTCAAAGTTAAAACATAACTAAATCATACAGAGAGATCCCTCTCTGAAGCTGGTAGGGCTAGATTCCAGTTTCGAAGTGGTTGGATAAAGTTACCTCTTGTAAATTTCTTCTACTCCGACAACCTCTGGGAATTTACAGAGCGCTAACGTAGTGGCGACCATACTAGGGAACTGAACAAACATTCAACCCCATGTTTTCTTTTTTCCTAGAAGAAAATTTTGTTTCTAAAAAAATTATAAATCTGAGAAAGAAATAACGTTCAATGGTTGTTAAATGCTTGTACATAGTAATTTCAGACTCATAAAAATAAAAATATATAAAAATTAAAAATTTGGCTCCTAAAAGAGTTTATACTTGATCCAACCCAGACCCAAAACTTGCGATAGCAACTGATAATCCATAATAGTTACTCAGAAAGAAGACCATTGCAGAGGGTTCAGGGAGCCATAGTCCCCTTCACCGGTCCCCCTCTCTTCTATAGGAACTTATTGCCCTTCAAGATCTGGAATTTGACACCATTTTTGAACAAAGCCTATTTAGAACGAAATATGATAGCTTTGTGAATGAAACTATTTTAGATCCAACCATACTGCAACCCCGGACCCCTGAAATACTATCTCCCACTGCAAAACCTCAAACCGCTCACTTTGTGCTAGCTAGTCCCTCATCCTCCTCTTTTTATGCCACCATCCCACCTATCATTCAGGTTACTGTCCCACCTGCTCCACCTATCATGGCGGTCAGATATGCTCCCTTGGTGCTGGCTTCACCTTTACATGACATGCCCCAAGACTATCAAATGAGACTCCCACAGTTCGATGGTACAGGGCCCTTGAACGCACAACAACACGTTGATAAAATGAATGACTATTTTGACTTGCAGGAAGTGGATGAAGATGATGTTCAAATGAGACTTTTTGCACAGAGTCTGACTGGGGATGTTAAGAAATGGTACAAAGGATTACGTGTTTCTTCAGTGGTCGAGCTTATGACATTTCAAAGAAGTTTTCTAGACATATGGGAGGTAAAGAAAAACCCTCTCCATATCTTGTCAGAATACGAAAACATCAGAAGGAATCAATGAGAGACAATACAAGACTACTTCACCCACTTCAACAATTTGTACAATGCGATTCCATCCGATATTAAACCCCCACAAGGTTTGGCATTGATAAAATTACCTGACAGTTTCGACACTAATATGTCATATCAATTAAGGGAAAGAAACTCCACCACCCTGGAGGACATGCATAAAATCACGATAAGTGTAGGGGCCAACCTGCTGGCTAAAAGGGCACGACAGAGGATAGAGAGGAGAGTCACAATTAAAGAGGAACCTTCTACATTTTCTTTTGATGCAAAACTAGATTCCTTAGCTAGAGCAATGGAAAGGATGATGGAGATACTTATTGTAGCTAAAAGAAATCCTCCTAGAGAAAACCAACCTACTCCACAAATTCAGAATCCTAACTTCAGAAGAAATCCTCCTCAAATCAGGTAGAGAGATCCTAGGGATCAAAGAGAATAGAGGGGTCCTGATCAATAGATTAGACCACCCCTATAGGAAAATTATGCTGATGAAGGTGAGGAGGTAATTGAATAATTAGAGGACACACACATAAACCTCATGGGAATTCATGATAATGAAGCAATTTTCCTTACTCAGGAAGAGCAAGAACTTTTCCTTCTTTCTCAAACAGAGTTGAGTTAGGAAGTCGAAGAAACTGAACAATAGGCATTTGAAAATTCCATTATGGAGCTACACAAGCAGTACAATCTTCGAAGTAAAAAGACAAATGAAAATTCCCCCAAAAAGGTAATCGAAACCAAGAAAACAGTCAAAACCAAGAAAGCTCCTAAGCCTTCTACCAAGAAGATCCTCGAGAAAGGTAATGCTGAAAATCTAGCAAAAAGAAACCCTACCATTTTACAAAGATCAACGCAGGCTGAGGTTTCATCAACCAACCAAACAAATACTTCTGCCTAGAAAACTATGGTGGACAGATCATAATTGTTGAGCCAAAGCAGAGCACCTATTCCTTTCAACCTTGAAGGGGAATTAGCCAAAGTGAGCCTAAGAATTGAGCCTGATATAGGCAGAGCACCTAAGAATTGAGCCTGATATAGGCATGATGGCCTTAATCGTTGGATCGACGAATCATTCAGACATGGTAAATCTTACTGATGATCAACTTGAACTCCTTTTTGGCCCTGAAGTTGATGGTTAGACTGACACTGGTGTTGTTTCTCCTTTTTACATAAGCCTTAATATACACAACTTGATTCTGCACAATGCTATGTTAGATTCGGGTGCTTCCCATAACCTGATGCCTAAAGAAGTGATGGAAAAACTGGGACTCGAGGTCACCAGACCTTACAAGGATTTACACTCTTTTGACTCCAACAAAGTCAGATGTATCGGGTTGATCAAGGACTTATGTATCACCCTAGTTCAGATTCCAGAAAAAATCATGGTTATGGATGTGGTAGTCGCAGACATTCCCCTGAAATATGGTATGTTGTTGTCTAGGTCTTGGGGGTCCAAGTTGAAAGGCACTTTGCAGTTGGATTTGTCATATTCCACCATCCCGGTATTCAGACAACAAAGAAGACTATATAGAGAGACACTGATGAAATATATGGTCAACAACCAGGAAAATCCCAATAACTATCCTGTGTACTCTTCTCACTTTGATCTATATTCCTTCATCCTATATAACGACGATGATATGGGAGAAAAAATCGCTCAGCTGGAAGAAGATACATTTGACCCGAATGAAGGCCAAGAAATCACTGAAGCAAAAGGGAAGAAACTCGTAATAAGTGAAGAATTGCCAGCAGATTTTTGGTGCATGGACTTAGATGGAGATGTTAGCAAAGAAGGAGTTGGAGCTGGAGTTTGGTTGCACAATCACAAATCCAGGTATTCGGAAAACCATTCTTACAAATTAAATTTGCAATGCACTAACAACATAGCCGAGTACGAAGCTTTGGTGCTTGGCCTAAAACTACTAAAGAAGGTTGGTGCCAAACAAATCATGGTAAGAGGTGATTCTGAATTAATTTTCAAACAAATTAAAGGTGAGTATGTAGCAAAACATCCTAGGCTTCGAGATTATAGAATCGTTGTTTTGGATGCCCTTCAATGTTTCACTGAAGTTGATTTGTAGGTGATGCCCAGGGGAAAAAACATTTTAGCACATGGTTTAGCTACATCAACAACTACATGCAAGATACCTTTTTGTTCCACTCACCCGTACATGGTGGAGGTAAAGTGAAGATCGACTGTCCCAGACAACATCATATACTAGTAGGTATTTGGGAACAATGACTAAATTGAATATTTTATACAATGTAAAAATGATTTCGAGTGTACAAACATAGACTTAGAAAACGATGATGAAAATTTGAATAAATCTATTTTTGGAAATAATAGTGTAAATAAAATAGATTCAGAAGAATCAGGTGAAGATGAGATAGATTCTGATGTTTTGCATTTAAAGATTAATGTTTTACCTAGGGGTTTGGTTATGTTAGAAGACTTATTTGATTTTAATGATGTAGCTAAAAAACCTAAAATTGAAGCCAGTGGGAAAGAGATTGAAGACTATAACATACGGATAGAAGAGAAACCCAAGATGGTAAAACTTTCCAAATCTTTATCCCCTAAGAAGAAACTCAAATACATTGAACTTTTCAAGGAATATGTGGACGTTTTTGCTTGGGGTTATGAAGACTTAAAATATTATGACACAAGCATCATTCAACATAGGATCCCGATAAGGGAAGATCAAAAACCTTTCAGACATAAACTTAGGAGAATCAATCCCAAGTTACTTCCCCTGATAGAAAAATAAATCAAAAAGATGTATGATGCTAAAATCATAGTTCCTTTACAATTTTCCAAATGGGGTTCAAATCTGGTCCCGACCCGAAATAAAACTGGGGAAATCAGGATTTGCATTGATCTCTAAAACCTGAACAACGTTTCCCTAAAGGAAAACTACCCACTGCAAAAAATGGACCATATATTACAAAAAGTAGTTGGATCCAGCCGAATCTCCTTACTGGATGGTTTCTCAGGCTATAGCCAGGTTCTTGCTCATCCAGATGACCAAGAGAAAACAAGCTTCACAAAACCTTGGGATACCTTCATGTACGTGAAAATGCCTTTCGGGTTGATGAACGATGGGGCCACTTTCCAAAGAGTGATGGACATCATTTTTGTGGAATAACTTGGTAGATTTATTGTCGTTTATCTAGACGACGTAACTATTTATTCCCAATCCGATGACAGACACTTACGACATCTCAGACGAGTGTTTGAGAAATGCAGGAAATTTGGGATTTCTCTAAATCCTAAGAAAAGCATTTTCAAATTAGAGGAAGGTAAACTATTGGGGAACATAATCTCTAAGGATAGAATTAAGATAGATCCCAGCATAATATAAGCCATTCAGAAACTGTAACACCCAAGGAATATCAAAGAGTTACAATCTTTCATTGGAAAAATAAAATTTCTGAGAAGATTCATACTTAACCTGGATGAGCTTCTCAGGAACATCACCAACATGTTAAAAAAGGACAAAAAAATAAAATGGGACATTGAATCCAAGCAGTCTTTTGAACAAGTTAAACATGCACTCACACAGGCTCCAGTCTTGATCAGTCCTGACTTCACCAAGGATTTTTACCTTTTTTCTTTTGCTTTTGAACATACCATTGCAGCAGTATTACTACAAAAAATTAGCGAAGGGTATGAACAACCCATAGCCTTTTTCAGTAAATCTTTGAGAGATGTTGCTTTGAATTATAAAATAATGGAGAAACAAGCATTTTCCCTGGTAAAAGCCATAAAGTATTTTAGAGTATATATTCTTCATTCCCACACCATCGCATACGTTCCTAACGCAGTAGTGAAGGATATTTTAACCCAGGACAATCCAGATGGTAGAAGAGGAAAATGGATTGCTATCATTCTGGAGTATGACATAAAGATTAACCCTACTAAACTAATTAAAGGTAAAGGTATAGAAAATTTAATGGCGGAATCCAATTTCCATGCTCTTGATATTAATTTCTTAGCTGCATTAGATGAACAGGGAGAGCAGGGGACTCCAAGTGTGAAAGAGGTATTTCTGAACTCTCCATGGTACACAGACCTAATATTTGTTTTTCATAACTTACAAGATCCCCCTGGTCTGACCAAAACTAAAGCTAGGTTTTTGAAATTGAAAGCACTAAAATTTTCCATTCTAGAAGGCAATCTTTATTTGAAGGATCCTCAAGGTATTTTTTTGAATTGTCTATTAAAGGATGAAGTTGACAAAGTATTGTAGGATCTTCATGCAGGAGACTATGGTGGTCACCTGAGCTGGAAGACCACAGCTAATAAAATCCTCAAAGCTGGGTTCTATTGGCCTACACTATTTTCTGATGTGCACCAGAAGGTGACTTCGTGTCATAAATGTCATGTGTTCGAGGGAAAAAAGAAGGTCCTCCCTTTTCCCCTGAAACCAATCTTTGTTGAAGCTCCTTTCCAACAATGGGAATTAGACTTTATCAGAGAAATACATCCTCCCTCTTCGGGCCAGCATAGGTGGATTCTTACTACTACAGACTATTTCACAAAATGGATTGAAGTTGTACCAATCAAGCAAGCTATTGATTCTGTCATTATTAAATTTTTAGAAAATCATATCTTGTCTCGTTTTGGGTGTCCAAAAAAAATTCTAACTAACAATGCAGCTTCTTTCCGATCCAAGAAGCTCATAAATTTTTGCAATTAGTATCATATTAGTTTGGGACATTCCACAACTTATTACCCTTAGGGAAATGGGCTGGTGGATTCATCCAATAAAACCCCAGTGAACATTATTAAGAAGACATTGCAAGAAAACAAAAAGTCATGGCATAACAAGTTGGTTTTCACACTGTGGGCCGATAGAATGACCACCAAGATGTCAATTGGTATGTCTCCATATCAGTTGGTCTATGGCACTAAAGCAATTTTTCCTACCTCCTTAGGGGTTCCTGTCATGAAACTGCTGCAAGAGATGCAAGCCGAGCCGAACGATTCCCAAAGAAGGATAAACCAGATGATACACTTGCAGCTGTCCAGAGAAGAAGTATACAACGAAACTCAGGTTGTCTAGGAGAGCATAAAAAATATCTATGATAAAAGAACTAAAGAAGATGACTTTGAGCTAGGTGACCTGGTTTTGAGATGGGATGCCCGAAATGAAGATAAGGGGAAGCATGGAAAATTCGACATTCTATGGAAGGGACCTTACATAATTCATGCATTCAGAGGAAATAATTCTTTCCTTCTCAACAACAGTGATGGGACCAATCTGCCAAGAGGACCTGTGAATGGCAGAATGCTGAAGAACTACTCACCTCCTCAGTAGGGACCTTGAGTCACACCTTTCCATTGTACAAATAATTTTATTGTGCTTACAAGTTTTTGAGTGAATAATTTTGATCATATGGTTGAAGCCCACATAGAAGGACCTAAGCCAATGAACATTGTCATCAAACTTTCAAAAATAAAACGAATCAAACAACAAAGGAAATTGTGGAAATTTTTTTTCAGAACATCAGAAAACAAGATTCTTGGCACTTCACAAGGAGAGTACCATCCCCAGGTGGATCCTCTGTTATAAATATATAATTTATAGGATCAACTGGTGACTGAAAATCTTATCCTTTTATTGCTTTGGTTGCCAAATGATTTTTCATTTTGGAAATAATTTGAGAAAAAAGAAAAGAAAAGAAAGAAAAATAAAAAGAAAAGAAGAAAAAGAAAAAGAAAAGAAAGAAAAAGAATAAAAGAGGGCATAAAAGAAATTTAAATAAAGCCCCATGCAATAACAATGACTTGGTCCATACAGTTTAAGCATGGCCAAGTCCTTTAAATTGATGTCAATAGGAGTAGTGAATAAGCTTGGATAAACTGTTTAATCTTAGCCAAGCAAATTAGGTTAGCTAGTGAATAAATTTGACCAAACTGCCTAATCTTGGTCAAATAACCCCAGGATAGAGTAATTTCTTAGTCCAATAGTTTAATCTGGGCTAAATGTCATAGGTAATTAGGTTAGAGCATAGGGTAGTTTGCTTTATCTCAATAAAGCAGGCATGATGATCGATGTTGAACCCTATATTTGATGTTTGAAAGTTGAATGTCTAACCCCATGGTGATAAAAATAGGAAAAGATTGGACAAACCCACTTAAAGCGCTTATCCTAAGTTTTCAAAGAAAAAATGAGTTTGTGCTCATAGATTAAATACAGTGCATAGATGAACGACTGAGGTGTTGATGTTGAGATCTATGGTTGATAATATTTTCCGGACCCCCCCTGACCGTTCTACCTTTAACGGTCGAGGGGGGTGTGTGGTCCAGAATCAGGTATAACAAAGGCACGCATCTAAACAGATGAGGCGTCAGTGCCTAGATCCATGGTTGAGATTGAATTATGGACCCCCCCCGACCATTATTCTTTTAATGGTGGTGGGGGGGGGGGGTTTGGAA
>ML778111.1:1666931-1720016 GCA_009831015.1 Picea engelmannii | reverse complement strand
CTGGCTTTACATAACCAGTCTCTACCACATCCCAGACATCTGCACCTAAAGCCATTATGTAGGTTCTCATTCTAACTTTCCAGAAGGCAAAGTTTGTTCCATTGAACAGAGGGGCCTTATTGGTTGAATTTCCTTCATGGCTTCACATGTTTAAGCTCTAGGATCTACCCTTATATAAAAGGGGACGGCTCTGATAGCAATTGTTAGACAACTGAGAGGGGGGGGGTGAATCAGTTGTTTCCGTGCTTAAACAAGTATGGTTCTTTTAAAATCTTTGTAGAGACACTGAATGATGATCACAATAATGCAGGGAAATAAACGATGGCACTTTCGACATCATTCACATATATGAGAAACACAGAGACAAATATTTCCCGAGGAAACCCATGCAGGGTAAAAACCTCTTTTTCTTTATATGATAAGTAATGGTTACATTATTTACAGTATCATACATATGAGCACCAACTCATAATGAGGCTACAACCTCAGATTTGCAAGCTGCAACTTGTTGAGAGCACCAACTCTCTGTTTTCTCTAGCACCAACTAGAAGGAAGCACCAAATCCCTAGTTTCTCTAGAACCAACTAGAAGGAAGCACCAACTCCCTGTGTTCAAGCACCCACTTGAACCTTTGAGGACACAAGTCCTCCCTAGCTCCTCCCAACCACCATGAAATATAAATATTTTCTACAGAAACTTATTATAGTGATATGATGTTCAACAATGGCTTACCAGACTCATCATTGTCCTGTTGTATTTCGTTGCTCTGTCTGCCTCATTGCCTTTCTGCAAACATCACTTGCACTGTCTATTCTTCCAATTTTTATGCTCTGTGTGCCATGTCCATTCACTGTACAGTTCCTCTTCTGTGCTCTTCAGCTGCTGCACTCTCCTCCTTCTTCACACATGAATCACCAACAACAATCACAACAACCTCCAACAGCAAAAACAACAACTTCTCTTCTCTGTACCGTATATATGTAGCTTCTATGCCTCTTGTGCATGCAATAATTTCCATTACTCTGCATGCTCATCCCACGCTAATCTACTCCACATCTCAAGTGTTCTGCGTGATCATCATCGTGACTCTTCAACTTCTCTGGCTGTTTTCCCACGTGTTCAACATCACTGGGTGTTATGCTGAGATTCCTCAGCCTCTATGGTTGTTGAGACTCTTCATCTTCTCTGTGATAGTCGAGCTCACCTTCTCTCTTTCAGTTACAGGCCTCAATGCCCATCCAACTATCCATTCCCTTCACGAACATCTTCATTCCTCTTGAATATTCCCAGCGGCTCTTCACCTTCTCTGTCAATCATCCCATGTGTCTTCAAGTCCTCTGGCTGGAACCATCAGTGGTTTCTAGAATTTATACTATGTCGTGCTACAGTATTCCTCCGATCTCCTTCCAGTTTATTTGCGTCGTTGGATGAACTTCATTAATCTTTCTATACTAGCTCCTTCCCCAATGTGACTATGGTCATAACCAAGCGCCTATGCAAAAAGCGTTTTTCGTGAATTCGCGTTTCGTGGATTTGGTGATGTGGCATATCAAATTTCCAAGTCGCGATCTCCAATAATCCGATATGGAGCTTATCTGGACTGACTCCTTCTCTTCCCATGACCAAGGGCTATGACCATAGCCTTATGCATAAGGCGCTTTCGTGATTTCGTATATTGCAAATTCGTAATTCAAGTTGCTTTGTTTCTTTTGTCGCTCCATATTGAGATTCGCGAAACTCCAACACGGAGTTGAAACAATGGTCCAGATTCCTTCTCGATTCAATGGCTGTGATTGAATCGTGATATTGCATATCATGATTTCGGCATTCTTGTTGTAAAGTGTTTTTGTCACTTCAAAGTCCCGATTCATGAAACTCCGATAAGGAGTTAAATCAACGGTCCATATCTGATCTCTATTCAGCGACTGAGATTAAATCACGATATCGCATATCGCAATTTCGACATCCTTGATGTCAAGTGTTCTTGTCACTTCTGTTATCACTCCAAGATACGCCTTAGGGTTGTAGGCTAAGGATGCTTGGTAACATAGAAATAATTATTTTTATGTGTTTGGGACAATGGGGTCTTCAATGGTTTGTATAAGAAGCAGCTCATCAGACATTTAAAGATACAGTGCTTTCAGTAAACAATAACCAGATCCAATAATTGAAAGAGAGTATGGAGAAAACTATTCTTGATTTTCCAATAATAGTGAAAGTAGGGCCTAATACAAGACAACAAGGAATATTCTAATTTCAAGCCTATGAGTTCAACAAAGAGGTAACAGTCTTTATGAACTAGAATAAACTGAAATTAAATTACAGAGAATGGAAGATGAATAATTTTGGTATTGAAAACGAAAGGAAAATCCACTTTATTTCTGCAAAAAGAGACTATACAATGGCATCAAAAATGTCTCCTAGTTTGAACCCTTGTTTCATATCAAAAATTGACATTTATAGCCTCTTACAAATAGTTATACAAATCCTAAAAACATGGATCTGTATTTAATAAAGACAATTCAATTCTATCTAAACAACTTGAAAATAAAGTCTTTAACAACTAAACTTGAAAGTCGAACTGTCTTCACTCTCCAAAATTCGCCATCTGCATCCTTCAGCTTCTGGTATCGACAATGTGATGAAGAATAACAGGACACCTATCTTGATAGTTGGATCTCCCAACGTTCATGGTCGATTTTTTAGGAAATGGTTTTGCATGTGTTACCAAAATTTTCTCAAACCTCTGATGCTGAACCTTTTGCATGCGATCTGATAGCTCACTGATACACTGGAACTCCTTCAAAACCTGTTTAGAATGAACTGTCTTGTCCTTGGCTTCAAAAAATACTTTTCCAGCTTTCAACAACGCACTCGTTTAATTTTTCGCGGGTTAGCTATTGAAATCCGTCACTTTCAACAGCTAACGGTTCATAAATTAATATCTTTGCGCTGGTGAAAGTCCCGATTGTGCTCAAAATGAGTTTTCACGTCCAAAATTTGATTTCAACAAAACTCAGTGTGTCTCCTATTTCTCACCTTGCATATTAACGACGACTTGAGCGAGTACCTTCAGATATGGATGGGGTTTTTGGCTTAGTTTTTGTTTCAACCTCCTTATCTACCTTTTGAGGCGTTTGGCAAGACACCACAAGATGTTGTAGTCTTTGGTGAGTTTTTTCTTCCTCTTCTTCTCTCTAACACTTTCCTTAGCCAATCTTTCAAAGGAAGCATTGGTCTTGGCGAAGTTATCAGACAACTTCTTATACCTTTCTTTAATCACCCGCTCCAAGACCTCTTGCTGAGCTATGACCTCTTTCAAATGCTTGATTTTCTGAGACTTCTTTGACTTGGAGATTTTCGATGTTTCTCCCTATTCTGTCTGATTGAAGGTTTCATAGTTCTGTGCACACTTAGCTGACTGCTCAGAACTCTTGGTGACAGGGCATTGATCTTGCTTCTCTGATTCTGAATCTTAATAGGGAAAGTTTAGTATATTTGTTCTCTTCTCTGTACTCTGCTCTGTAGGATGCTCTGTGTTTTTCTCTGTGGTCTATTCTATGGTCTGCTCAAAGTTTAACTTTCTCTTCAACCTGTGAGGCTTCATTCCAGATATTCTGTCTTCTGGAGGTCCTGGCAGGGTCCTTCTTTTTCTTGAACTGCTTTGAGGAGATGATTGTTTCTTTGAACCCTTCCCCTGTTCATTTGCAATCTGGTTCTGTGTTTCAAAACCTTCCCAGAATAGAAAATGCTCCCAGCTCCTTCCCTGTGGAACACCGCCGTTAGCTGTTGAAATTCTTGACTTTCCTCAGCGCGTGACCTTTTAAGAACTGCTCCTTAGCTGCGGAAAGTTTTCACTTTCACCAGCGCACCACCTTGTAAAAACCGCTCCATAGTTGCGGAAAGTATTCACTTTCAACAACGCATGACCCGCGAAACTGATTCTTGCACATTTTTAAATTCACCACTTTCAACAGTGCAAAGACTTATGAAAAGCGCTCCTTAGCTGTTGAAAGTCGCCACTTTCCACAACGCACACTCAACTTTTGGACACACGTTAGCTGTGGAAAGTGAATTATGAAAATTTTGAAAAGAAGACTTTATGGGTCAAATTATTTTCTAAGTCAAAACCAAAACCTAAGTTTTGCAGCTATAAAAACTCAAAAAATAACTTGAGGACACTACCGATAGCCATGCTATCCACTACAAAACTCGACCAAAAGGACGGTTTCATTTTGGGAGTTAACATTTGGCTCCAAATGGGATGGGCATCTCCCTGTGAAGTGACCAAGAAACTAGCTAGACTCAGTAGCCTTATTGCAATTTGAAACAGACATTTGAAAAATAGTTGCTAGTACCATTGGGCATGGAGTTATTTGAATGACAGAAATAAAGAAAAAAGAACTAAAAAAGAAAATATGTACAAGAAGAACCTGGCTTCAAAGGAAGCCTTATGAGAAATAGATCTTTAGGAAACATCTGTTGAAAGGGCCCCCTGATACTGGCTCGCCTGAAAGAGTTTGGAGAACAAACGTATTGTTTTGCTGCACCGCTATTATCACAAAAGGACCTGTCCAAAGAGCCTCAAATTTTTAGTGTTTCCCTTTCTCCTGCCTTGCTGCATCCCACTTTAAGACCAAATCCCATGTTTTGAAGACATCTGCTTTGACTTTCTTGTCAAAATTTTGCTTGATTCTTTCCTGATGCAATTTTGTTTTTTCCAAAAGCTGCTCTCTATCTTGCTGTAGTTCTACTAGATTGTGAATTCTCCTAGTCAAATCACTTGGTTCAAAATCAGTTTCTTGTAAGAATTTTGCAACCGGTAATGCAAGTTGAATAGGAAATATGGCCTCAGTACCATATACCAACTTGAAAGGAGATGTACCGATTGATTTCTTACATCTTACCCTGTCAGCCCACAAGGCAAACTTCAGTTTGGAATCCCAACCTCTGGCATTTTGTTCAAGCAGCTTCTTTATGATTTTGACTAAACTCTTGTTGGATGACTCAGCTAAACCATTCCCTTGCAGATAGTAGGCTGTGGAATGTACCAGCTGAATTCCCAGCTCTTCACACAATTTCACCAAGTGTTTATCTTTGAATGCAACAACATTATCAGTGACCAACCTCTTGGGACAGCCAAATCTGGCAAATATGTTTTCCTGCAGAAAGTTTATGATGACCGTATGATTGGCATTATGGGTGGGAATAGCCTCAATCCACTTTGTAAAGTAATCGGTGGAAACCAGGATCCACCGATGCTGACCACTAGAAGGAGGATGAATCTCACCTATGAAGTCCAGGCCCCACTGCTGGAAAGGCCCTGTGACCACTATAGGTTTGAGAGGAAGGGACTTCATTTGTTGTTTACCTTTAAATCTCTGACATTTGTCACATGTTTTCACGAACTCATATACATCTGAAAATAAGGATGGCCAATAGTAACCAGATCTTAAGATTTTGTGTGCTGTGGTTTTCCAATAGTGATGTCCTCCGCATTCACTATTATGAAGTTCACACATGACTTTGGCTGCCTCCTCTTGGTTTACACATCTCAACAACAAACCAATGGGATTCTTCCAGAACAACAAATTATCATTGATGCAGACATTTATAGCTTTGAGCTTCAAAGCCCTTCTTTGAGTCTTTGTCAAATCTGATGGGACTGATAAATTTTGCAAAAACTGAATAATATGACTGTACCATTTGCAATCAACTAAATGAGCTGAAACCTGCATTCCTTCACCTTCATTGTTCTCTGAAGGAAGAACATTTTATGCATCAATACTCATCAGATTTATGTCAAGCAGCCTGCAATTTTCCTCTGCCAGGAGTTTGGCAAGGCCCTGGCCTTTCACTAGTTTTTCTGGTTTGATTTCAACATCGAATTCAATCAATCTGGCTATCCACTTACTCCTTTTGCCATCAATGTCAGGTTGGACAAGAACATCTTTAACTGAACTGGAGGGAACAAAAGCTATTACCTTTGCCTGAAGAATGTAGACCCTGAAAGCTTTCAATGACTTGACAAGTGCATATGCCTGTTTTTCCAACAACTCATACTTTACCTCTGCATCCCTCAAGACCTTACTAAAGAAGGCAACCGACTGCTCTTGGTCATCAACATTCTTCTGCAAGAGTACTTCTGCGATCATATCACTGGTAGCGAATGAAAAAATGTAAAATACATTGGAGAAATCGGGGCTGATCAACACAGGGGCTGTTGTGATAGCTTCCTTGATGGCATTGAATGAATGTCTGGCTGCTTCAGTCCACTTTACCTCAGA
Organism: Picea engelmannii; assembly: GCA_009831015.1. Lineage (NCBI taxonomy): Eukaryota > Viridiplantae > Streptophyta > Pinopsida > Pinales > Pinaceae > Picea > Picea engelmannii. Next base: position 1,713,729 of record ML778111.1, on the reverse strand, counting down.
GTATTTCCTCAACATAGCAGTGATATGCTTTGTGAGTTCAACAAAATTCACTATAAATCTTCTGACAAAATTAATAGTCCCAAGGAAAGACTGAATGTCTTTCTTTGATCTAGGAAGAGACAGATTTTTAATTGCTTCTAGCCTCTTTGGGTCAGTCCTAACCCCATCAGCTGAAACAATATGCCCAAGTAATTTCCCCTCCTTAAGTGAAAAATTTGATTTTTTCGGATTGAGAGAGATGCCATACCTTCGACATTTCAGAAATGTCCTTCTTAAGTGCTGCAAATGAAGTTCGTGGCTGCTTGAGAAAACGGTGATATCATCAAGATAAATCAGGACAAATTTATCTTTCTCCCCAACGAAAGCAATGTCCATTGCCCTTTGGAATGTCACCCCTTCATTCATCAATCCAAAGGGAATCTTCTCGTACATAAACGTACCCCATGGAGTGGTAAAGGCAGTTTTTTCTTTGTCTTCCGGATGGACAACAATCTGATTGTATCCGGAAAACCCATCAATAAAGGACATTACCTTTGATCCTGACACCTTCTGCAGAATATGTTCCATTTTAGGCAGAGGGTAGTTTTCCTTCCTAGAGCACTTGTTCAAATTTCTGAAGTCGACGCAGAGTCAGATCTCCCCATTCTTCTACCTAATCGGCACAAGATTAGCAATCCATTCTGCATACCTGAGAGGAATGATAATGCGGGCGTCCAACAGTTTCTTAATTTCTCTTTCCATTGTGGGCAGCAGCAAAGGGTTGAAGGATCTAAGCTTCTTCCTGAATGGTTTGGTGTATTTATTCAAGGGAATTTTATTTTGAATCACCTCTGTGTCAAAAGTTTTCAAATCATCATACTTCCAAGCAAAGATGTCTGTAAATTCCTTCAACAATTCTCCATAATCATCCCTTTGTTTTTTAGTCAAATGTGAGGCCAAGTTGACATGTTTAGGATCTTACTCACTGGCCACATTATACTGCAAAACATCTGAATCTTTCTCCCCACTTTGCAATTTGACAGCCACATCGTTGTTATCAAACAACCTTTCCAACGGGACCAATCCTTTAGGAATTCTGTTGGTAGACAACAGAACTATTTCATGAGCTGCAATTTTTCTCTTGATCTTTGGCTACTCAATTTCATTTTCATGTTCGTTCTCCTGATCGATCTGCAGATCTGCAAACTCATCTATCACTGCAAGGAACCTGGTGAGTTCAACATCATCTTCAAAAACTTTCCAAAATTTTACATTATCAGGGAGAGAGGGCCTATATTTAACTTGAATCTCGTAAGATAATTTATGAGGCAGAGGGGGTATGAATGCACAAGCGGACACAACCAATGAATCAGCCAATTCATTCATGGCTCTAGGTACAAATGAAATCTTAAAATCTGCAAAATCACTAATTGCCTTCAGCACTTCATCTCTGTATGCCTTCAGCCTGACATGCTTGGCTTGAAATGACTTATTCACCTGCTGAATAATCAAATTTGCATCTCCAAACACCTGCAATTTTTTAATTCCCTTCTCCTTGGCAGCATTCAGCCCCAAAAGTAGTGCTTCATATTCAACAATGTTATTAGTCACTTTAAAATCAAGTTTAAAGGACAAATGAGAAGTTTTCTTAGAGGGAGAAATGAATAGCAATCCTGCTCCAGCTAACTTTTTGGTGCAAGCACTGTCAAATAACATGGTCCAGAGATCATCCTCTGTTGTTTCTGTGGGCTAAACTGTGATCTGATCTGTGGGTTTTCTGGGCAGCAATGTATCAGGCAGTGAATCATCAATTTGCAAGATACAAGATCCCATATCTGTGTCGACCGCATATATAGGATGATTGGATGTATTCTTCTCATCACTGATTACATATGCCAACTGAGATTCCCTGTAAAGTATTCTGTTTACCCCTCTGAAAACAGGGATAGTAGCATAGGAGAGATCCATTTGAAGAGTGCCACCTAGTCTCTTCATCCATGATCTTGATAGAAGACATCCGAATTTTGGGGGTATGTCAGCCACCACTATGTCCATCACCATTGTCTTCATTGATGCTTGGGTCAAGGTTACAGCCAAATCCTTAATCATCCCAAGGAATTTGACTTTTTGAGAATCAAAGGAGAAAAGGTCATGATAAGACTTGGTGATCTCCAGCCCAAGCTCATCCATGACAACCTTTGGCATCAAGTTGTGCGAAGCATCGGAGTCCAACAAACAATTATGTAGTGTTTCTCATGAATATTTAAAGAGATGTAGAAGGGAGGACAACTCTCATCTCTCTCTTCTACCAACTGACCCAGAGTGATGGTTGGCTTATCATCATAAATGTTGAGGATATCGGAAGAAGGAGATACATATTGGGGATCTAAATTTTTGAGAATATCCCTTTTAAACATCTCATTTTTCATCAGCTCAACAAGAGGAATAGGAATCTTAATTTTCCGTATTTTAGCCTCGAAATTAAAAGAATATGGAACCTTATCAACAATTTTATCAGAAATCTTTACCTGAATTGAAGGGGCTTCCTGATTCTTTTGTTGTTTGACAGGAGGCTGACTCTCTGGAGTTTGATGGTTGACAGGGCCAACAATCTTCTTGGGAGGAACTTATGCTTTCACCTTTGCAGACTTTGCTGGTTGATCTTCTGATGCATGGTCTTTTTTCTTAACAGGGCAACAGTTCTTTCAGGAGAGGCTGATGCATATGGTTGAGCAGCATTAGATTTAGATCGTAGGTTATATCTGTTCTTATCTTCTGCTGTGAAAATGCCATCACCAAGAAGATCATCTTTTGTCTGATCAGTCATTAATGATTCCTCATAATCTTGTTGTGTTAGATAAGACTTCCCTGTCTCTTCTCCAACACAATGAATGTCACCTTCTTCCTCTTGTTGATCTTCACCATTGTCATCATCCATCACAACATTCTGAAGAGGGACCTTTATCCTCTGATCTTCATTAGGATTCTTTTCTCTCTGCAAGATTTGAGTTGGCTAATTATTCCTTCTGAAACTGTTGGGATTTAGATTAGGATTTCTACCTGCAGGATCATAAGTACTTCTACTTTTTACAGGCTATTTATTTTCGATCTTTAGCTTAGATATCTTAGAAGTTAGAGACTCTAGCATCTTGGCCATTTTATCGAGTTTTGGGTCAGCATGTGATGAAGATGAGGCTTCATTCTTTGATCTTCTCCTATCATATTCTCCTTTTCGCTTATGGGAGGCCAGAATGTTTGATTCCACCTCAAGGGAAACATCTTGCATGAGGGATAATGTTGGTGACCTCCTTTCTCTCAATAGTAGACATAAATCTGAATCAAAGGCATCAGAATATGTAATCTTGGCAGAAGCATCTGATGGTTTTATCTCGGCTGGAATTTTTCCATACATCCTGTTAAAACTCTTAGTGAAATCAGAGACTGATTCATTACTCTGTTTCCTCAAGTTTCCAAATTCTGTGATGTAGTAGACAAAATCTCTTCTGTCACCCCAATGTTTCAGGAATATCTCATCTAATTTCTCGATTCCGGCAATGGAACCAACAGGGAGTTCTTTAAACCATTTCCTAGCATGGCCATCTAGGATTTGGACAAAGACTCATGTCCAAACATCTTCTTGTTCAATATTAAGGTTCTCTGCATAACTGTAAAAGGCCTCAATATGTTCTTCAATGGACACATCGCCTTCGCCTGTGAATTTAGGAATATATTTCTGGTAGTCTCATGTAGGCATGGCAGCTACTGGATTCGAAAATATGAGTGGTGCATACCTAGAAGCTAGGATTTGTTGCATCTTAGTCAAAGGAGGGGGTGGTGCAACCATGACTGTCAAAGGTGGGGAAAATGATAGTCTATTCTTCAAATCTTCAACACTGGGGGAATGCGACAGAGGTGAATCTTCTAATGGGAAAGAGGTTTGATAAGAGGCTCTGTAAAAATTTGCAAGTTGGCCAGCTAAATTTTCTTCACCCTTAGACGATAGCTCTTGGAGGAGATGTTCAACAACAAGGAGGCTAGTATAGATGTTCAAGTGGTCTTCTTGCTGCTGGGAATGTAAATATTCAAGGGAAGAAGAACTGTGGCTTCTTTCTAAAGTTTTTTCAATCAAATTATAGTCTGTCAATTCTTTATCACTAGGATTTTCCTGTTAATTAAAAAGAGTTTGTCCTTCTACAATATCTACAACTGTTTTATCATCGGTGTTTTCTGAAAAGAGCTCAACCTTTTCTGCAATAGATTTTTCAGAACTGAAAAGATGATTACCTTTTGGATCTGCTCTTGAAGTTTGACCTTGAATCGTCTTTCCTTTTCTGAGAATTGATTCTGGATTGGACACTGGTGTGATCGGTGATTCTTGAGGATTCGCCCTAGTACTGATCCTCTTAGGAGCTAGGATTAATTTGTGGAGTCACCACCGAATTCGTCCTTCGTGGAGTCACCAGATAGATGATTACAACCAACTGAAAATGTCTAATCTTTGTCCATCATCAAAGATCAGCTCTATGTCGTATCCCAGGAAAGTAGATCTTCGATCTCCTCTCCCCGGCAACGACGCCAATTTGTTATCACACCAAGAAACTCCTTATGGTTGTAGGCTAAGGATGCTTGGTAACTTAGAAATAATGATTTTTAGGTGTTTGGGACAATGGGGTCTTCAATGGTTTGTATAAGAAACAACTCATCACAATTTTAAAGATACAATGCTTTTAGTAAACAATAACCAGATCCAATAATTGAAAGAGAGTATGGAGAAAACTATTCTTGATTTGCCAATACTAGTGAAAGTAGGGCCTAATACAAGACAACAAGGAATCCTCTAATTTCAAGCCTATGAGTTCAAAAAAGAGGTAACAATCTTTATGAACTAGAATAAACTGAAATTAAAGTACAGAGAATGGAAGATGAATAATTCTAGTATTGCAAACGAAAGGAAACTCCACTTTATTTCTGCAAAAAGAGTCTATACAATGGCATAAAAAATGTCTCCTAGTTTGAACCCTTGTTTCATATCAAAAATAGACATTTATAGCCTCTTACAAACAGTTATATAGATCCTAAAAACATGGATCTGTATTTAATAAAGACAATTCAATTCTATCTAAACAACTTGAAAATAAAGTCTTTAACAACTAAACTTGAAAGTCGAATTGTCTTGACTCTCCAAAATTCACCATCTGCATCCTTCAGCTTCTGGTATCGACAATGTGATGAAGAATAGCAGGACACCTGTCTTGAAAGTTGGATCTCCCAACGTTCATAGTCGATTTTTTAGGAAATGGTTTTGCATGTGTTACCAAAATTTTCTCAAACCTCTGATGCTGAACCTTTTGCATGCGATCTGATAGCCCACTGATACACTGGAAATCCTTCAAAACCTGTTTGGAATGAACTGTCCTGTCCTTGGCTTCAAAAATTACTTTTCCAGCTTTCAACATCGCACTCGTTTAATTTTTCACGGGTTAGCTGTTGAAAGCCGTCACTTTCCACAGCTAACGGGTCATAAAGTAATAGCTTTGCGCTGGTGAAAGTCCCGATTGCGCTAAAAATGAGTTTTCACGTCCAAAATTTGATTTCAACAAAACTCAGTGGGTCTCCGATTTCTCACCTTGCATATTAACGGCGACTTGAGCGAGTACCTTCAGATCTGGATGGGGTTTTTGGCTTAGTTTTTGTTTCAACCTCTTTATCTGCCTTTTGAGGCGTTTGGCAAGACACCACAAGTTGTTGTAGTCTTTGGTGAGTTTTTTCTTCCTATTCTTCTCTCTAACACTTTCCTTAGCCAATATTTCAAATGCAACATTGGTCTTGGCGAAGTTATCAGACAACTTCTTATACCTTTCTTTATCACCCGCTCCAAGACCTCTTGCTTAGCTATGACCTCTTTCAAATGCTTGATTTTCTGAGACTTCTTTGACTTGGAGCTTTTCGATGTTTCTCCCTATTCTGTCTGATTGAAGGTTTCATAGTTTTGTGCACACTCAGTTGACTGCTAAGGACTCTTGGTGACAGGGCATTGATCTTGCTGCTCTGATTCTGAATCTGAATAGGGCAAGTTTAGTATATTGGTTCTCTTCCCTGTACTCTGCTCTGTAGGATGCTCTGTGTTTTTCTCTGTGGTCTGTTCTGTGGTCTTCTCAAAGTTTAACTTTCTCTTCAACCTGTGAGGCTTCATTCCAGATATTCTGTCTTCTAGAGGTCCTTGCAGGGTCCTTCTTTTTCTTGAACTGCTTTGAGGAGATGATTGTTTCTTTGAACCCTTCCCCTGTTCATTTGCAATCTGGTTCTGTGTTTCAAAAACTTCCCATAATAGAAAATGCTCCCATCTCCTTCCTTGTTGTTTCAATTCCTCTAGGATAATCAATTTTATGAGGCCGAAGTGACACAGAGTAGTTTTTATGTTCAAGGGTTGAGCTCTAATCTTCTTGCAAACCTTAGTCAAACTTTTATGTAGGAAATAAGGCAAATTAAGAGGGGTCTTTCCTGTGAAATGATCCAGGAGTTTGAAGTGGTACATCATAAGTTTATCATACCTGCCTTCCAAGGTAATGTACAATTGGATACCTTTGAATAGCTCCTGCCATTCTTCGTCTAGATAAGAAACTAGCATACCCTTTTTCCATGCCTTGTGCCTGTACCCCTCTTTCAAATAAACTCTGAAATCCAATTTTTTGGGAGCAGTGGTTTTAAACCAGTTCTGACCAGTTCTTGGTAGGCCTGTTGCTGCAACAATGGTAGCTTCATCTACCACAATCTCCATGGACCCGATGCGAGCCTTGTTCCCATCGAAAGTCTTGGCAAAGGCTTCTGCTGTAGACTGGTGGCAACCAACTTGCAACCTTTCAACGAATTCAATACACCCTGCATTCGAAAAATGCTTCTAGACTTCGGGATGTGTCTCTAAAAAGGACAGATTATCCAGCTCTCTCTTGAGTAGAGCCCCGTTGTGCTTCCTCACAATTTTATAACTTGAAAATCCCGACAATTTGTAACCCCTGCAACTGTCAGTCGAGCCGAGGTTCTGCACTGTTGAAAGCACTTTGGTCTTCGGCTCTGTTTTGAAACAAATGAAACTTCAACAGACTTGCAGAAACGATGTGTGATATGGAAACCACTATTTGATTTGATATTGTCAGGCCAGCGGTACCTCCTCTGTACCTGCACCACTGGACTAGAACTTGCCATCCCGGATGCCATGAGTGTTGAGCGTGAGTTTCTGGGCCGGATTCACATTACAATCCTATTCTGATGTGCATAATTGAGTTTCCATCATTACCCACTCTCATCAGCGCATGATTTGGATTTTCCTGACGTGGGATGATCATATCATCATTGCCTTTAGACGTGGATATCACGCACGTGATTCCCGCTTTATTCAACCAACAACCCATGGAAAACGCCTCTGTTAGCTGTTCATACTTGCCACTTACACCAGTGCGTGACCCTGTGGAACACCCCCGTTAGCTGTTGAAAGTCTTGACTTTCCTCAATGCGTGACCTTTTAAGAACTGCTCCTTAGCTGCGGAAAGTTTTCACTTTCACCAGCGCACCACCTTGTAAAAACTGCTCCATAGTTGTGGAAAGTATGCACTTTCAACAACGCACGACCCGCAAAACTGATTCTTGCACATTTTGAAATTCACCACTTTCAACAGCGCAAAGACTTATGAAAAGCGCTCCTTAGCTGCTAAAAGTCGCCACTTTCCACAGTGCACACTCAACTTTTGGACGCACGTTAGCTGTGGAAAGTGAATTATGAAAATTTTGAAAAGAAGACTTTATGGGTCAAATTATTTTCTAAGACAAAACCAAAACCTAAGTTTTGCAGCTATAAAAACTCAAAAAATAACTTGAGGACACTACCGATAGCCATGCTATCCACTACAAAACTCGACCAAAAGGACGGTTTCATTTTGGGAGTTAACAACTTCAAAGTTCCGATCCCCGATACTCCATGAAGAAAATCAATGGTCCATATTACTTCTTAACTTAACGGCTGCGATTAAATCGTGAATTCGTATATCGCGATTTCGGGGTTTCTGTTGTATTTTTTATTTGACATCTCCAACACGTGATCCCCGAAACTCCTACGCTGACTGGAATTAACGGTCCAGATTAAAGCTTGATCTGACGGCTCATATTTCATCGTGATTTTTCGTATTGCGATTACGCCCTATTTTCCTTCCACTTTAAAGACCGTATAGGTTCTCCCCGATCCAACGGTGGTCGAATCCTGTGCTCAGATCTAACGCCTGAGATCTATCCTCCTCTTCAGTGCGTGCTCTTTTTGTCTTTATTCAGATCTGATGGCCCTCATGCTGTCGGGAATTTTGTATGGGATCCAATGATCAGCGACGCTTCTCCTCCAAGATTACACATCCTTCTTACTTGGAAGAATTTTGACTCTGCACTCATTCCTCCTGAGCCTACATTGTTCCTGTTTGTCTATCGATGCACACTCTGATCCTGCCATCTTCATTGTTGTACTTGCCATCAATGACAAGCATACACTACCTGTTAAGAATTTGCCAACATAACCCATATTGGATTTTCTGTCCATTTTCTCCACAGAAGAAAGACCGACCACGCAGTTCGACTACAACACTTTCCTGGTAGACAATATTCATGAGAATTTCGTAAATTTTTCCTCAGAAGGCATGTTCTGGTATTCTTCAATACTGGCCTACATGTTCACTTTCTTTCAAGCGGACAGGTTCTCGTTTTCAATGCAGAAAATGGACAAGGATGGGAAGCCGCAGGCGGTAACAACTTGGACTTCACTACTCAGACAAAATTCAACAGAGTTTAGTTTCAAATAGTTTATCGAGCAGTTCTACCATCCTGTGGTGAGCATGCTCAGTGGTAGACCTGAACCAAGAATAAACGAGGAAATTCCGAGGATCTTACACCTCTCGGACCTTGCAAAAACTAGAGACTGGTATATTTACCAAACCACATTGAGATCAGAGTATATGCATGTGAGTTAGCTCCATACAAACTACCCAAGTATCTTCCCATGAGGATATTTTACCTGGAGTACATAAGGCAAATGATTAACTCTTATGACATACATTTTGTGTCTCTAGAAAAGAAACAACAACTTAGAATTAAAGGGCAAATAGGGTCTTTCATCTGCAATAGCTGAGGTGTCGGGGAGGAAGGAGACAGACTTTTGAAAGAAATGAATTTTTTGTTAGTTTCATATTGCACTATGATCTGTGCGGGATAATTTATGAGATGAGGATTAAAAATAAAAATGTCCCATATGTTCATACACCCAAGCCTGAGATAGAGAAGTTTGTGAATCAAACAGAATGGGAGATAAACACTCTGGTCGAGATAGAATAACAAGACCCTTTAGTCATCGTCTCACAGACTACTACACCACAGGTTCCCAAGGAGAAAATACCCAGGAAGGATACTTCACCTTCCATCACTGAAGTCTCGGCTGAAGATTTCCAATTACACACCAAAAGGCCAAAAACCAGTCTTACACCTGACACGGTTGGTGAAAAGGAAATCCAATCCATTGCAACTATGAAAGATGATCAGTCACTTTTGAGCACAAGAAACAAGTAGATCATGTCTACAGTTTTTTCTAAGAATCCCATGAATACTCCACTAGTCGACCAGCCGAGTAAAGTAGGACCAAAGTTGAGTGTTTTTGAGAAGTATGACCTGATCAAAAAGAAAAATTAGACGTTGACCAACAATACATATGCTCAGTTTTGGAAACAGACGTCAACGTCTCAACACAGACTGTTGTCTACATTCGATACAGAGAAGGGTAGAATCCACATGGTGTTTTTGCAGGCACAGGTGTCAGACTTGAAAGAAATCACTAATTACAAAAGGGAAACATTCAAGTTTCATACTAGAGATGTGCATCATGCTGATCAAATGGATCTGCATAGGAAAACTGGGGAAATGATTTTCTCCACATTGGAAAATGCTTCTACTACGGCCACTAAATTTCAGGTATCTCTGAGCAATGTCCAGACACAACTAAAATTAGAAAATATATCATCCTTTGCAAAGGATAACAGAATTAAGACGTTGGAATAATTGGTCCTCAAGATCGGGTATGACCCCTCAAATGTGAAAGCAGTTGAGGAGATGTTAAAAAAGAAAAATGTCGATATAACATCTCTGAGGAAACAGTTGAAACTTCCACCAACGAAAGATGCACATGCAAAGGAGATAACTGAGACACAAGGGGAAAAAGATGAGATGCTCAATTTGATTATGGAGCAGAATGCATAGTTGAAAGAGATGGAAGTAGAACTAGAAAGGTTATTGAAAGAGAAGGAAAAATCAAATCCTATGGAATTCATTCCATTGAGCGCAGTTCCACTCATAGGAGTAAGCACAACATCCACAACGGGAATCCCCTTAACAGAAACTCCCTCAACAACTCCACTGATATCTTTGGAGAAGACAGTAGAACTGGAAAAATCCATGGAAGAGATGAATTTGAAAGAGACAAAGATTAGCATACTTAAAAAGGAGGTTGAGAACCTTCAATAACTCAAGTCTTCTTACCAAACCAACTACTCCAAGGAGAAACAAACATCAGACAAGCTCAAACAAGAATTGCAACAGCTTCAAAAAAAAACAATGGTAGGCAAAGCACTTGCTGAGGTCAAGGAAAATGTCTAGATGGATATCATCAAATCCATAAATGAAATATGGGATATGGTACAAATCATGTTCGAGCAGAACGAACTGGTGCAAAGAAGCAAGCAGGCAATTGAGAAAATAAGAGGAGAATTGGGAGAGATGCCTGTAGAAGCCATTGAGATCATTAAATTCTTGAATTCAAAAACCAGAGAAGAATTAGAGGATTTGAAAATTTAAGATAGGACAGAAACCATCCTCAAGGTCAAGAGGGCCCTGACCTAAAGAGGATTGATTCTACAACTGGAGGAAAAAGTCCAGACTATAGACATAGGAGTGCAAAGATTTTTCAGCAAAATTGAAGCTCTCTAGAAGAAAGGCCTCCCTGGCTTAAGGGTCATAAATGACAAGTTAATGACACTTTCTGACTATAAAAAGAAACTGGCCATTGTGGCTAAAGCTAGTTCGAAATTATTGGGAATACAGGGAAGTATCACAGGCAAGGCGTTCTTAGAAGCTTTCCAGTCAGACATCAACATAGAACACGAGATCCAGTACATTTTCATCGTCAAGCCAAATTTTTCCAAGTATACGGAGATGGATGAAGTATACCGAAGACTGCTCAAACTCGTTGTTCCCAGTAACCTTCGATGGGAAGAGTTATGCAATCTGATAGAGTAGGAGGTGAGGTGTCCAAGCCCAGTAAGCTATCCAATCATACGAGGTCGTGCAGAGGACTCACCAACGTTTTACCCTAGAAATCAACATGAAGATTTCAACACATCATCAAACAGTTCCTAAATTTTTGTATCTTGTTGAGTTAGTTAGCTAAATTTAGAATTTGCCACACCCTGATCTTTAATGACGGGATCGTATGTAATTTTTGATTATAAATACTTCAAACTTTGAAGTACCGAGGGTTGATCTTTATGCCCTGTAAGCTAGAAAGACTGTAATTTTTATCAAGAGATCTTCCAGTAATAGAAAGGGACGTTTCACAGGATTCTCGTGTGTTATTCATTGGTGATGTGTTCTTTTCTATGTTAAATGTTTTTCTCCCTCAGTTATCATATTGTTTTCTAATCTAATCTTTTAAAAGTAGCACATGTTGCAGGATTTATCTTTGTATACCCTGTTTCCGGCTTTGAAAGATCTAAATGTTTATCTTTCTAATATTATAGTGAAGAAATTCTTAAATGCTTCTTTACTTTAATTGATATTGTCTTCTTTTCGTCTATTCATCACTTTATTGCTAAAGAATCCAATGAATGCATTATCTTTCCCTGTGAAAAGAATCTTTATTTTCTGTTTAGAACTCTATCTTTGTAATACAGACCCCATAGCCCAATGGAGGCGTAAAAACCTTTTTCAGCCAACTTAACAAAAAAAAACAGACCATTCAATCTTATTTTATTTAACTAGCCTAATATATCAAAGTTAAAACATAACTAAATCATACAGAGAGATCCCTCTCTGAAGCTAGTAGGGCTAGATTCCAGTTTCAAAGTGGTTGGATAAAGTTACCTCTTGTAAATTTCTTCTACTTTGACAACCTATGGGAATTTACAGAGCGTTAACATAACCAACATTTTTTATTAGAAGAAGAAAGGCTGAAGACAACGTTTTAGACTAAATGGGGTATGGTCTCCTATAAGCATATGCCAATTGGATCAATTAATGTAGGAGAAAATTTACAAAGAGCCATGGATTTGGCATTTAGGGGGTTGATTAATAAATGTATGGTGGTCTACTTATATGATGTCAATATTTACTCCAGTAATAGAGAAAACCACATCTCCCATCCTACCCAATTTTTTGAAAGATGCAGGAAGTACGGGATATCCTTGAACCCCCAAAAATACATATTCAGGGTTGAAGAAGGAAAATTGTTAGGTCACATTATTTCTAAATATGATATCAATATTTATCCATAACGAGTAAAGGCCATTTCACAACTTATTCTACCTCACAATAAGAAGGCTATGCAATCTTTCATTGGAAGGATCAATTTTGTGAGGAAATTCACACTTGACTTCATAGAAATAATAAAATCGTTACAAAATATGGTACGCAAAGATACATAGTTCAAATGGAGTGAGGAATGGAGAAAATAATTTAATGAAATCAAAGTTTCTATCTCTCAAGCTCATGCTCTACGAAGCCTTGATTTTAACAAAGATTTTTTTCTTTATACTTTTGCCTCCATTCAATCCTTAGTTGTTGCTCTCATTCAAAAGGATGATGAAAATAATGAAGCCTCTATCTCGTTTATGAGAAAAAACATCCAAGGTCCTGAACTTAATTACCTAGCCATTGCCAAACAATCTTATGTTGTCTATAAGGTAGTAAAGAACTTCATATCCTATATCCTAAAGAACCATATTAAGGTTATAGTGCCTTGCCCAGTAGTAAGGTCACTTTTGACGCAACAAGAAATGGGAGAAAGGAAAGGTAATTGGTTGAATGTCATCCAATAATTTGATATAGACATTAAACCAACAAATATAGTGAGAGGCCAAGGGTTGTGTAAACTAGCCGCATAATCCCAAAACCTGATAGAATCATAGAATTTAGGTTTGAAGAATGTGTTGTCCTTATGGTGTAGTGAAGTAATGTATATCTCACATGAACATGACTCCTGGTATATTGAATTATCCTATTTCTTGCATCATGGTACCTTACCTAAGCACTTGAATCCTAGAGAAAGGAGAGCACTTAGTTTAAATTTTTCTCAGTACCGTCTCATAAATCCTTTGCTTCACTGTAGGAATTATAAAGGCATGTTAATAACATATCTTGAAAAAGAAGATGTTAAGAGAGTGTTAAAGGAACTTCATGATGGGTCTATGGGGGGACACTTCATAGAAGAAACCACTTCTCAAAAAAACATAAGGGTGTGATATTATTGGCCAACTTGTTTCAGGTATGCCCGTGCATATATTAGAAAATTCAAATCTTGTCATATAAGTGATAGAAAAGAGAAGAAGGAAACCATCCCATTGCACCCATTAAGTATTTCTAGACCCTTTAAGAAATGGGGAATAGATATTGTAGGAGAAATAGATCCAAACTCATCAAAATAACACAAATGCATACTCATAATAACGTATTACTTTACAAGGTGTTCGAAAGTTATTCCCCTTACTCATGTCAATGGAAAAGTAGTGATCTAGTTTTTAGAACAAAACATTATGACAATATTTGGGGTGCCTTTGGTTTTGGTATTTGATAATGATGCATATTTTCTTCTACTCTCTTAATTGAATTTGATTTAGATAAAGAAATCATTCTGAGATACTCCACTAACTATTACCCATAGGGGAATTGTGTCTCCAAGTCAAATAATTAAAATCTGGTAAGGATCCTCAAGAAGACAATAGTAGAGAATCACCAGAATTTGCACAATGAACTTCACAATGCTTTATGGGATGATAGGGTAACTCCTAAGGAATACCTAGGAAATTATCCTTACTTCCTGGTGTATGGAAACAAAGCTATTTTTCCAACTAACCTATACTTCCCATCACTACAACTTTTTCAGTCTGAAAGAGGACAACCCTCATCAAGAATGCAACAAATAATAGATACACTCTTAATGGTGGAGGAAGAAAAAGAACAAGCTAGGAGGCATTTTTTAGCCCATCAACAAATAGTTAAAAAAATGTTTGATAAACACAATGTTGGGGACAATAATTTTGAGTTACAATATTTAGTTTTGAAGTGTGACAAAATCAACGAGCTAAAAGGGAAACACTTGAAGTTCCATAACCTATGTCTTGGACCCTTCCAAATTGCAGAGAAAATTGGGGTAGGAATGTACCATTTGAAAAATATTAGGGGTGAGATTGAAAATATCCCTATTAATGGTCAATCCATAAAAAAATTCTTTTCATAGTTGTGTTATCACATAAACTGTAGGTTGGGAAAATACCGACCAAATCCATGAGATGGCAATAACTTTGGGAGAGTATACCCACTATCACCTTAAATAAACCCTCCCCTCACTTTAGTGAAGGAGAAATCCAACACAAGGGGGGAATCCTTGGTGTCCCTAGGGGGAAAAGAGATGGAAAGTGAGTTTATGGAAGTGATACCCCTTTAGGTAAAACTACTAAGTGGATACTGACTTGGAAACAAGTCTCAAAGATGGTTAATTATTTCTAAGTGCTTGATTACATGCGAAAGATAGTTGTACCCACCCGAGAAAAAAAAAGAGACAAGTATAAAAGCTCAAAGATAAAGTGGACAAGAAAATTAATCTTTTTATCCCAAAATACAACAATAAACAAGAGTATATGTAAAATACCAGATATAAAAAGTATGCAAAACATAAATAAAATGCTAGAAATGGCATAATAACAGTAATATAACCAACATAATCTCCACAATAACACATAAATGATATAAGAACAACAACATAAATAGCACTTTGATTCAAAAAGAAATGTTCACGGGCCCCTTCGAGGGGGAAACCTCCAGTCGAGAAACACTCTATTACAATAATCTCCAAGCTAGGGTTTTCATACCCTCGACCCTTATTTATACTAAATATGTCTATCAAGAGAAGCATCTAGAGGGAGATCCTTCTAGAAGTGGAAGCTTCTATTAGGTATTCTTACATCTGCCTTATTCTATTTTATTGAAAGGCCTTATTAATATTGACCTTTATTACATCTGAATATATTTATCTACCTATGTGCGGGTTAGGACCGTAACATGTCCTCCCCCTTAAAAACAACCTTGTCCTTAAGGCTTGAGATGTGGAAACTATTGCAGAATGGTAGCTGGTTCCCAAGTGGCATCTGTTGGAGTTGTATCTTTCCACTAGACTAGCACTTCCTTGATGGTTCTCTAACAAAGGCAACGCTCATGCTGGTCCAAAATTCCTTCTGGATGGAGCCAAATGGATCCTTCTTCAGCTAACTCAAGAAGGTTGGTTTGAATTTGGCACCTAGTTCCAATCACCTTCTTTAAGCATGAAACATGAAAAACAAGATGTAGCTTCGACTGACTGGGCAGAGATAACTGATAGGCGAATTGTCCCACATGCTTGAGAACTGTATAAGGACCATAAAATTTGTGCACTAGCTTCTGACAATGCTCGACCTTGAGGGAAGTTTGCTTATATGGTTGCAGTCGCAGAAACACCTGTCCCCCTTCTGTAAATTGATGTTCAGAGTGACCTTGATATGCTTGTTGCTTCATGTGATTCTGTGCCATGACTAAGTTCTCTTTAAGGGTACAAATAATATCCTCTCAAACTGTAAGTGTTTGGTCAACTTCCTGGACCTTTGAGGTACCTGGTAAGTATGAGAGAAGTGAAGGTGGACTCTATCCATATACCACTTCAAAAGGAGTCATGAGTGTAACTGTATGGTAGGAAGTGTTGTACCACCATTCAACTAGGGGTAACCATTGAGCTCACTGATTTTTCTTTTCAGAGGAAAAACACCTCAGATATGTTTCCAAACACTTGTTGACAACTTCTATTTGACCATCAGTCTGGGGATGATAAGTTGTGCATATATGCAATTGGGTGCCCTGCAGCTTAAACAGTTCTTGCCAAAAATTGCTTGTGAAAGTTGGGTCACGATTAGAAACAATAGAGTGCAGCATGCCATGAAGCTTGAAGACCTGGTCCATGAAAATTTGAGCCACTGTGGATGCAATAAATGGGTGTTAAAGAGTGCAGAAATGAGCATACTTGGAAAGGTGATCCACAACCACCATTATGACTGATTTATTTCCTGATTTGGGTAAGCCGGTAATAAAGTCCATAGAGATATCCTTCCAAATAGCAGGTGGAATCATAAGTGGTTGTAGTGTGCCCAGAGATTTGACTATTTCTCCCTTGTTGCATTGACACACCTCACATTCAACGACAAAATTATGGATGTCCTGTTTCATACCATCCCAGAAAAAAGAAACGTTTGACCTTGTCATAGGTTTTGGTGAACCTGGAGTGCCTCGCTGTGGGTGTAGCATGAAGCTTAGAAAGTACCGTGGAGTTAATATTTGATTGTTTTCTTAAATACAAACGACCTTTGTATCAAAGCTCATTCTAGAGCCAAGAGTACACTGGGGGAGCTAGAGCATTGGTCTGCAATTATTGGATCAGATGCGAACTTTTGGGATCTTGTATCCATTCTTGGCGCACAACTTGGAGCCAATCTAGTACAATGAAAGAAAGAGAAAAAAGGGATCCTTCTTCTTCATATTTTCGGGACATTGCATCTGCCACCTAATTGTCTTTGCCCTTTTTGTAAATGATCTCATAACCATATCCAAAGAGCTTAGTCACCCATTTTTGTTGCTCCGGGGAGGAAATGCATTGTTCCAAAAATTACTTGAGGCTTTGATGGTCTGTCTTAATTTGGAAATGTTTCCCCAAGAGAGAAGGGCACCACAAATCAATGACATGCAAAATAGCCAACATTTCCTTTTCATAAATGGGTTTTCCCAGATTCCTTTCAGATAGTTGCTTGTTGGTGAAGGCCAAAGGTCGACCCTCTTGCATAAGGACAACACCAATTCCTTTCCCTGAGGCATCACATTCCAACACAAAGGTCTTTGTGAAATCAGGAAGGGATAGAACCAGAGTGGTGCACATGGCCATTTTCAAGGTTTGAAAATCTTGAGTAGTGGTTGGAGTCCAAGTGAAAGAGTTCTTTTTGAGGAGAGAAGTGATAGGTGCTGCAATCTTTCCATAATTCTTAACAAACTTGCGATAATACCCTGTTAGGCCCATAAATCCATGCAAGCTTTTGAAATTCTTTGGGTGCGGACAGTCTTTCATAGCTTCAATAGTTTTTAGATCCACCCTGGCACCATTCTTGCCAACCAAATGACCAAAATATTCTACTTCTGAGGCACCAAAAGGAAATTTAGACTGTTACAGGAAAATTTGGTACTGAGAGAGTAGATGGAGAACTTGATCCACATGAGTAAGATGGTCTGTCTAGGTTTTTCTATAGATGAGGATATCATCAAAGAAAACTAATACAAAATGACAGAGAGAGGGACAAAAGACATGATTCATGAGGCTTTGGAAGGTGTACGGGGCATTATACAAGCCAAAGGGCATGACCAAAAACTCATAGTGGCCCTCATGAGTTTGAAAGCCTGTCTTGGGAATGTCTACCTCTTTCATATGTATCTGGTGATAGCCTAAGCGAAGATCAAGTTTAGTAAATAATTGAGCACCACTCAACTCATCCAGGAGGTCATCAATGACATGAATGGGAAATTTGTCTTTAATGGTCAGTTTGTTAAGGGCACGGAAGTCTCAACACATTCTCCAAGAACCTTCTTTCTTCAGGACCATGACTATAGGAGAAGAGTAAGGGCTCATACTAGGGCAGATAACGCCTGCATTAATGAGTTCCTGGACCATTTTATCAATTTCATTTTTTTGTGAAAAGGGGTGGCGATATGGATGAATATTGGGAGGAAGGCTTCCGGGTACAAGGGAAATGAAATGATCATGAACACCGCAGGAAGGAGGGATTCCTTAGGGAGTGGAAAATATCATTTGATGTTTAGAAAGGAGGGCTTGGAGGTCTTGCGACACTGAGGGTGTCTCTGTTGCTTGTATGGCATGGAGTTGGGCAATGACACAGGAATGACCTTTTTTTAGCAGCTTTTCCATGCGATGGGAACTAATGACCTCAGGTGAACCAACAATGATGCCTTGGAATTTATATTGGTGGCCTTCCTGGTCAAATTGCATGGTTGATGCCTTAAAATACATGATAATGGGACCCAGTGTTCTTAGCCAGTCTGCACCCAACACAATGTCACAACCACCCATGTCGATAGTAAACATATGGGATTTTAGGTGGTAGTCACCGATTTGGAGACACACATTTTCATAGTTCCCTCCACATTTCATGGAGCCACCATTGACAATCATGATTTGGAAATTGTTGACGGCATGGATGTAGAAATGAGTTTCTTGGGCAATGTGGTGATGAATAAAATTATGGGTGCTTCCACTATCAACCAGGATGATGACCTTCCGATGCTTGATGTAACTCATTAACTTGAGGGTTTGGGGAGTGAAGAAGTCAGTGAGAGCATTGGGGGAAATGACCGGTTCCACTTCGGGAGGGTCTAAGGGAGGGGTTATGTCAGTGATTTCAGGTGACTCAGACACAAGGGGAGTTTCAACATCCTATTCTGAAATATCCTCAGAGATGGCCATAAAAATATTTTGTTCCTTACACTTGTGGCCCGGGAAATATTTGTCATCACAATTATAACAAAGGCCTTTGAGTTGGCGTTCAATCATTTCAACCCTGGACAATTTTTGGATCTTTAATGGGGCCGAGGGAGTAGTGGGATTTATGGGTTTAGGTCGAGGGATAAAGGAGGGTTTTGGGTTTTGAGAGGATACAACCTGTTGTGCTTCTTTATCTCTTTTAGTAGCCTCCACCCAACTCGAGGGTTGAGCCATGAGGAAATGGGCCCAAATCTCATCCTTGAGGCCACTGATAAAAAAATCTCAAAAGAAAGCCTCAGTCATGCCCTCTATTCGAAAATCCACACGCTCAAAGGCAGCTATGAAGTCTTCTTCTATTATTGATTGTTTCAACTTTGTCAAATGACCCAAATGGTTGGTGTCCATGTCAAAGCGTTCATAAATATCAGTCACAAATTGGGTCCAAGCAATATACCCTTGACAGGAAGTATTTCTCCATTGCCACCATTGCCAACGTTCTTGATCTAGATGGAGAACACCATACTGGAGTTTTTCCAAGTCATTTGTAATGTTGTATAAAGAGAAATAATGTTCCATTTGGGTTACCCAACCAGTGGGGTCCGAGCCATCAAATTTGGTCACATCCACCCACGAAAGTCATAGGTTATGTTGAAAGTGATGGGGATGAAAGGTATGGGAATGGGAGGAATGTTCACCTTCAGTCTTTGGAGGTGCGTCAGAAAAAGGGTCATTTGTAGGGATCTTTAGTTTGGTGCAGAGTGATGCAAAGACAAATTCAATATGGGTGGTCAGTTCTTGTTTGACTTCCTCCATTAAGGACTGCATGGTTGTATGTATGGTTGTATTGATGGATGTATCGATGGAGGCAATAGTAGCACTAAGTTGTTTCACTTCTTTTTGGGTCTCTAGGAAACTAGATTGAAAGGTGTTGAAGCGAGCTTCTAGGTCTTGGCTACGGGTATGGGCCATGAGGATGGGTGAATTGAAAAGGGGCGGGTGGGGTCAAATTTTTTTCCAAAAAATGATATGCATGAATGTGATAAGGGCGAAGAGATGAATCCAATGGAATAGGTCTCAAACAATGGTGAAACAATTTCCAGTCTTTTTTTTTTTTTTTTTTACACCTGCGGAGTTATGCTCCGGTCTGAAGAATACTACAACGATGAAATCCCCAAATGATTAACCAGAAANAAGAAATGTGTATTTACTTGGCAACCCAAACATAGTTGCGCAACAATAGATCTTGTCTGTTTTAATTTGTTTATGTTTCTGTCCCCCAAGGGTTAGGTATTCAAGGGTTCTATAGACAAGGGTTTTCCTTGTGCTATAGCTCTCTGATATACATGTGGGGTCCAATAGTAGTACTCGACCCAATATCTTAGGGAACTAACTAAGGAGGATAGACCATACCCTTAACCATACTACCTGACTACCCATGTACTAGAGAGTATCTTCCCGAGTGCTATTCTCGGTGGCACTATAGCAGTCAGGAGACTGATCAGCTTATCTAAAGAGGGCTTCAGGAAATCTAGGCCGATCCATACATAGGTGTTGTCTGATGCGCTACCACTCAAAGGGGTACCAATAGGGGTCACAAGGATGGCCAACAGATGTGCACTTAAGAACCACTTGTATTTCCTACATGTATGAATCTCTGAACTGTGGGTTTATGCATGTAATGACAGATCTCTGTGGCTTAAAGACATTGGCATACGTCTCTACCTTGAAAAGAAATTCCCACAATTTCTGCCAAGGAAAGTGCTTTGATACCATTTGTAATATACCAGATATAAAAAGTATGTAGAAAAAAAATAAAATGCTAGAAATGGCAGAATAACAGTAATATAACCAACATAATCTCCACAATAACACAGAAATGATATAAGAACAACAACAAAAGTAGCACTTTGATTCAGAAAGAAATGTTCATGGGCCTCTTCGAGGGGGAAACCTCCAGTCGAGCAATGCTTTGTTACAATAATATCCAAGATAGGGTTTTCATACCCTCGACCCTTATTTATACTAAATATGTCTATCAAGAGAAGCATCTAGAGGAAGATCCTTCTACAAGCGAAAACTTCTATTAGGTCTTCTTACATCCTCCTTTGTTTATTTTATTGAAATGCCTTATTAATATTGACCTTTATTACATCCAAATATATTGATCTACCTATGTGTGGGTTAGGAACCTAATAGTATATATAATCAAGGAATAAAGATAATTACTACATATTTAACCACTCAAATCATCAAAGATTTATTGAGAGATGAAGCACAAAACATGTAGATTAATTCACAATACTTTAGCACAAAATTTAGTGGTATTAGAGGGATTTTGTAAGATGTTTCCAGAGTATGTTTGTAACATCCAAATTGTCATAGAAAATATTTTATACAACATCAATTTTCAACCACTAAAACAAGAAAGTAATCTGACAAAAATTTCACCAATTAGCAGTAGAAAGATAGTGATGGGTTACTAGCAAATTTCCACGGTTGAAATGCAAGTTAAATTTAAAGATACAAAGTGGTTTTCTGCAACCCTAACGATTGTGTATTTAATTTATGAGAATAATAATAAATCTTGGGAAAAATAAGACACCCTAGTGGCTCAAGCAAGTTTTTAGAGCATATAATTGATTCCACTTCAAACAATTTGAAAATCTCGTAAAATCACGTTACCCAACGCAAGCAATTTTATTTATTCAATGAAACATTCAAATTAATTCCTTTAAAATATTAGGTAAATGTGTTCTTGGATGAGATATTTAGATCCAAAATATCCCTAGGGGTTTAATCCATTTTTATCCCTAGGGAATGCAAATCAAACTAAGGTAAATCTAGGAGGGTGTACACCCTTGTATTCCTCATAGCAACCTTCTCTAAAATGACTTGTCAACTAAAAATGAGATGAAATTTTGGAGGAGGGTGTATGAAATTATACTCCTCCTGGGTTTTCATCCAATAACACCATGAAACAAGAAATAAGCACTAACAAATTTCATATTTTTCTTACCAATTCCAAGAGAGATACAATATAAAACCATAGTTCACCAAGTAAATTCCACCACAAAGCAAGAGAGTAGGCCTCATAGGTGTGCACCACATTAACTCCACAATATACCAAGAGATATCACCAAAATACATTTTCACAAGAGATATATATCCAAGTTTCCCAAAGAAGTCACAAATTTCAGCCAAGTATCTTCTCCAAATATGAGAGCTATGATAACATGAAAAGGGAATGATCCTTATTTATACAAAAGTTCTAAAAAGTGTTTCTCCATGTAAGTTAGCGTAAAACAAAAAATAAGGGAGACATTTCCATTTACTTTTCCCCTTTACAATATTAAATTTAGATTTAACTTAAAAATTGCACATAAGAAACCCTAAAGATGACGTCAACCCTCTCTAGGGTGACATTTTGGCACTTCTAGCAAGTTGTTTGAGCTTGGAGGTGAAATGTTGGGCCTCCAAATGACTCCCTCTCGAGAGCTAGAGTCTCCTCCATCAATCCAAATCCTCTCTTCATCAAAATGGTTCCAAGTGTCAAGTCAACAACACTACCACTCCAAACCCTAGCCCCCAACAAGACACCAAGGCCTAAGATGTAGTGCTTTAGTGTCCAAAGGCAAGTTGTTGGGGGGTTGAAGGGATAGGATAGGTCATACAAGGTGTCTCTCAAGCCTCCAAACACTACCATAATAATATATTGTGTGGGGCATGGTATCCAACCTGTGGGATTCATGCCCCAAGGAATCCCAATCTATGCTTGTTCCTCCAAAACTATCCACCAAGCAAGGTCCTACAAAGACAATGAATATTCCCTCCAATGATATCACGTCAAACGTGTCATGATAAGTAAATAAAATCAATAAAAGAGTAACCTAATAATGTCCATAAAAAACCACCTCATAAAATTAAACAAGTGCTCAAATAACCTATGCAACTTGCCAAGTTTAGATATGGGAGGGTTAACAAAGTGACCTATTGGGTGAATCATTCCCTAAGTCAAGCGTTTCCTAGGTGTAACCTCCTCTAAGTCATGTGGATAAGATGAAGTGGATGGGGGGTAATTCTTTTGGGAATGGGGTTCATGAAATACAAGGGATTGTAGTGTCCCATTTATGGGTGCCTTTGTAGAGGGTGTGTTGTAGCTTCATTTTCAATGCATCTTTTTTCCAATCCCATTTAATGCCATTAATTAATTAAGTGCTAGAATAAATGGGTACTCCCTATGGGGTAAAATATAGATTGGGGGGAGATACCACAATTTCTCTTGAAGGGAGAGGTATACAAAGTGTCATGGGGGTAAAGTATAGCTTGTAATGCACTTGTGTAGATCCCTCAACAAGTTGGACATTTATATATATGTTCTTGCTTTTGTAGGTATTTGAATTTTTAGGAGAAAATATTCATTGTTCTCAAGACCTATTTGGGTGAGAATCTATAAGGTTATGATTTGGATTTTATCTTTTTCCATCCACCTTCTCTCTAGGCCTTCAATCCATTCTTCCCATGAAATGAGGGACAATCCCTTCTTGGGTCAGCACACCCAAAAATCCCAAAAGATGTGGAGGTGAGGGGATGAAGTGTGGAAAGTGGTAAGTATGATCAGGAATGACATCATGACTTTTCAAGGGGACCTACCAGTATAAAACCTATCCCTAAGGGTGAACACTTACTAGGGCACAATGTCAACCACCAAGGTGAAATAGGGAAAAGAGCATAACATCCAAGCACACATTGTATAATAAAAATAAGCTTTAAATGAAACATACTCAAATGCCTTAAATATTGAAATGACGCTCACCATAATACTTGGCTTGTACGTCATGGAGAAATACCCAATGTCTTCTAGAAGAAACCCTATGTGGTGGATACTATCGTGATGAATCTAATATATGTGGTGTTGAGGTGGGCCTATGTTTGTGAAAGTGGAATTTGTCATCCCTCTATCTATTGGTACTCCATGTCTGCAACTTGAGGGCCTCGAGACATCATCTCCTTAGTTAACCCTGGTAAATGGGGATAACATATGGATCCTACTCAAGGACATGTACTCATCATAGAGTGCATGAGAACCAAAACATCTCCTGATCAGACCTATTCCTACACTGAAACAAAAAACAATAAAATCTAGGGTGGATCTACTCACCCTTTGTCCATATAATCAAAATCAAAATTTCAAAATTGACAACTAATATAGAAAAGAAAATTTCACACCCTTTTTTTTGAAGAAAATTTCTAAACTAATTATGTAATATGATGAAATAAAAATGCAAGTACATAAAAATGAATCATGAAATGCATCTAAAATACTATGAGAAATCAAAATAAAAATGCAAGAAAGAAATATGACCTACCTACTTACCTGGGGCCTCGTCCCTGAAGAAGTCAAGTGCCTTGAATGTAGGGTCAGAGAAGAGACCCATCTATTGGTAATGTAATCTTTCTCCCATCCAAGGTTGTTAAGTAGTATTTCTCTTTCTCGAACTTCTTCTTAATGATGTAAGGGCCAATCCAAGAGTTGTCATCGTTCTGGTCATATTTAGGCTTTCCCTTCCTCTTGTCCCACAGGAATGCAATACTTCCTTCATTATGGTTGATGAAAGGTATATTCATGATGTAAGGGTACGGAAGCGATTTTGTGTTGACTACATATTTAATGGATTTCTCACATTCTTTATTATATTTATCTTCTTTCTTTAATATTTGGATGGACCCTAGTTATTTCCCTTGGAACTTCGCAAGGTTCTCCTTGTATTCATTCATCCTTGTATGTAGTGTATCTATTCAATATTCCTATGAAAAAGGAATGTCCCATGGATCATATTCTATGATATGGTGAGGTACATCAAAGTCACACTCACTAGTGTAGTCAGGATTATTGGGATCCATCACATGCTTCTCATCCATCTCCTAACTATATTTAATCTCAAAAGTACCATCCTCCATGGGAATATGTTCCTGGGTGAGATCCATAATGAGGAAAACCCCAAGAGAAATGGATCATATTCTTGATAGAAGAATTCCCCAAGCATATGGAACATCAATAAACACTATGTTCATAATGAGGCTAATATTAGGAAAATTAATCAGGTAAACTTCAACATTTTCAAAAATCCCATAAACTTTGACCTTCTTGGAATCAATAACATAGACATTCCCATATGGTTGGGTTGTATTTAGACCAAGTTGTTCCATCACATTTAATGATATTACATTTGTTGAGGCTCCATATTCCACCATACAATTTTTTAAATGGAGACCATTTATCCCCATAGAAAGATAGAAGGGAGGGTTATCATCCCTCAACCAATCAAGATACATGGTGTTCAATATTATTGGAAAATCCTCTTTTTAGGTTAGTACTTTCAATAATTTCAAGAATTATTTCCTCACATATGGGATCTTACACATATCCATCGTAGGGAATATCACATTCAACTTCCAAAACATGGCCGACATGTCTATATTCAACTAAATCTCCTCTTCTGTTGAAGTTGGTTTTGGAAGAAAATCACAGACTAGAGGTGGAGGTGGTGGTACAACCTTCTCTGCAGATGGAAGAGAAAATTATACCTCTAAATGAAGTGGAGTGGAAGGTTGTAGCAAAGGAACCGAGGCCTTGTTTCTTCTTCCATACATCAAAAAATTATTTCTTCTTAATTCCTTTCTCTAATACTTTGTAACTGATTTAATACTCATATTCATCCTTCTCTAGATCCTATTTTTCTGACTTCATAAATTTTTTACTGAGCAATATCTTCTTCTTGGAAGTAACAAATCATTTACATGAATTTTATACCATAAAATGAGTATTCACCACATCGAGGAAACTCATCATCTCGATGAAGTTATTGGCATGGAGAACACCATGGTGTTTCTTCTGCGTTGACCATTCCAACTGGGTTCAATGTGTTAGGATCCTTCGCCTCTTGTTGAGGCTTCATCCTCCAACTTGTGGTATCCCTCTACTGTCTAGTAAATTGAGGTATGAGGGAAGAATAATTTCTTTGCACAGTGGTCAATCGACCCATGATCTGATTCGGATCTAGGACAATTTGAGTACTCATATGGTCTATCTTCTTAGTCAAGAGAGAAATTGGATCTGGTGCACTGCTACTAGAATCTTTTATTGTTTATTCTATGTTGGCAAGAGGATAATGAAAAAGGGTCAACCTTCGAGTCGAGAATATTCTCTTCAATATCTTCACTATACTCTTTGTCTTATGCCAAACAGTTGGGATTCTTATCCTTCAAGATGAAACAAAATTTCCCATCAAAATATTTCATATAAAGGATATGAATAGTTGCATCTGGAGGATGTAGATCCATTGGGATTTGGCTATAGAATATGTCAAACCCATTGTCAAATTCACTTACTATCTGATTCTCTTTCTTCTTTATCTGGTTGAACTGAGAAAAAAATCATTTTGTTGTCCTTATTTTTTGTCCATCTATTATTGAACAACTTATAAAAATATTCATAATATGCTACATGGTTATCAATAAGGCCCCTGAACCATCTTTGGGAACCATCTTTGGGCATATTCAGTTAGTGATGAAGATAGAAACCTCATTTCCACACCCTCATGTTCTAATTCGCCATTCTCCATATCTCGACCCATGGCATAGAGATGATCTTAAGCTTTGATCACATTATTCCCTGAGAAATTTGGGAACCGTTTGTGAGATTCTTTTGGCATGGAATTGGGATATATAGGAATAGTGGCCATGTTTAAGGGTTTGTAGAGGTATTTTTCCCAAGAGTGAGCCATTCGAACAAGGAGAAGGTTACCTTGGAAAATAGTTTTGACAATGGGATATTTGAGAGGAGGCCTTATTCGGTAAACCTTAGAAGGTGTTGGCATAGGGGCAGAACCAAGGTTCAACGCTTCAACAAAGTACCAACAAAACCCTAACTACCGACCCTTTCGACAACACCTGCTAAGAAGGAGAATTCTCACCTGAGGTAGAGGTAGGGGGGGTTACAGGACTCAGGTGTCTGTAACCAATATGGGACACATATATGTGATTACAATTACTTTACAGACTACTTAATAACTACATGCATTAGTTTATCAACTTTATTCACATCGCAGAACAAACCCTAAGAATAGATCGGTGCAGTAACTATGAAAAAATACACATTGCACTTAGCATCATAAGTTATATCTAGCACATTGAAAATAAATAAAGAACTAAGATTTCATAGATCTATCTATCATACATAAAAATCAATGCACTAAGAAGATTCACAGCATAAACATCATAGAACAAAAAAAACCACCGACACATGATATGCATGGTTCACCCCAGTGTGGGGCTACATCCACCAACAAATTCTTCTTCTTTATTAGTATTCAATATCTTACATTCATCTTTTCCTGTTCACTATGCCACAGATCCAAGATTCTCACTAGACAGGTGATCTGTGCACTGAGCACTAGGTACACCTTCCCAAAATTAGGTCAAGGCATAGAGCCAACTCCTATATCAAGCACATAGCCTTACATACATGTTCTGTTGCACAAAGCAACTAAGAAATACTTTCCTCTTGCACTTAACTAATTACATCCCCCTCTCCACATTAGATTCTTTCTTATTTATACTTTTACAATCAATTACAAAAAGGCCTAATCATGGGTAGAACCATGGGCTGACATCTTATAAACCCTAATAAAAAAACATAATGAACCCCATGATGGGTCCACAAATCCCACAAAAACAAGTGAGATCCGCGATCTCAACTCCGCTTGGGAACTCCTTCTTTGATCACTGCATTGAAGTACAGAAAGTGGTCAAACCAGACCAATATTTCCTCAAAACTTGGTCGAGGGCCAACAGGCCCCAACACTCACATGTGACTCGTCCTGGGTCACTCAGATATGGGCAACACTTCTTAGAAGGCCTCGAGATTAGCTCAAGATACCTTGACTTGATGCCTCTCCTGAGCCTCCTGCTCAGCGAGATCTTAGATCATATTCTCCATAATAAGCCCTTTCAGGCACTATTCTACTATTGTAACCACTTGGTATAGTTGTGAACCTTGTCCTTTGATCTCTTCAAACACCACGTAGGCTTCCTCCTGCATCAGTTGTAGCCTATGTGTGACTTCCATTACTTTTCCTTGGATGGAAGTAATCTGTTGTTGGGCCATGCACTGCTCTTGTGATCTCTTCATTCTCTCAGCTGCAGTGAGTGACTTCATCTATGCTTGAACTGTCAGTGCTTGTTGTTGTGCCTCCTATAGCTACACTTCCAACTTCCTAAGCTATGGATCTTTCGTGAGGTGTTCGTAGCTTTGTGCGCTTCTTTTTCTCAACTATTTTCATTATGAGGCGAGGACTCTGATCCTTCCGATTGCACTCTTAGAGGCTTCCTCCATCTAGTCGTGCACTTCCCATGGATTTCTTAAAACATCTTGGATCTCCAACTCCATTACCCTTTCTTGAAGTTGTTGGATGGCCTCAACAAGCTTCATCACTTGAACCTCGACTGTCTCATGTTCCTTCTGTTCCAAGCCTGGCACAGGGTGAAGTGATCTTCTCACCACTTCTTTGACTATAGTCTTCTCTGCGAGCAGTTGGTCCTTTTCCCTCTGTATCTTCGCTTTGTCTTCCTAGAGCATCACCCAGAATGCATCTCTCTTGTTTTCATAAGAGGTTACACAGTACTGCGCAACTTGTAATTTCTCCAAGATCTCTTATTTTCCTTGTTTCAAGGATTCTATAGCCTTCTCCTTCTCTTTTTGGAATCACTAAAGTTGAGCCTCTGTTGCATCTGCAAGTCTTCAAAGTTAGGCTAGCTCATCCCCCAACTCTGTAGTCTCTGATGAGGAATGAAGAGTAGGGACTGCATGGACCGAGAAAATATATTCCTGTACTTCACTCAATTCCTTTTCTATCCTACCATATAGTTCATCCTTCTTCACTCCATATCTATGTAAGATATTCTCATACGCATCCTCCATCTCTTCGCGGAATAGACTAATATCATATTCTGTGAGTGTGGCCTCCAACTAGGGCTTACTGGCACAGGTCGTTTTTTTTGCCGAAGGTTTCTACGGAGAAACCTTCCTCTTTTGCGGAGTTATTTTTTCGGTAGGGGGATATTTTGGCGAGGTATATTTTCCTTCTCCTTTCTTTTCTCCTTCATCCCCTCCTCCCTATCCATCTATTTCATCTCCTCCTCCTTTTAGGGAGCCAGATCCATTTCCTTCAGAGGCACTGTCTTCCTCATCAGTCTCTACATCTTGGACTTCCTCCTTTTTCTTCTTCTTCTTCGCGCTTGTCTATCCAACATGCTCGACCCGGGTGACCAAGGGGATTCCTATAATGTCAGCATCGGATAACTATGCATCTGAAATGGGTGTAAGGAACTCTTCCGGCCATTCCTTGGTGATCTGATCCATGTCTTCGTCGGTCAACTTGTAATAGGACTGTAATTCTTCCTTTCTCTCATCCTTGGATGCAGTGATATATATGAAATGTCGATCTACGTGAAACTTAGTGATTGGTATGTATTGGTGAAAAGTGCACAATTTCATGTATGCGAATGACTCTATGGAAACCTTTAGTTTCTTATAGTAGGCATGGAACACTGCATTTGATTTCCATTACTTCAACATGTCATTTGTATACCATAATGTAGAAAATCTAGCTGCGAATGGCTCTGATGGTTCAATTTTTGGAAACGTTTCTCCCTCGGGCATTTTCCAAGAGACAAATGCAATCATCACGAGTAGCCAGCTGAAGTGGAACTCATATCCCTGATACTGTGCTTCACAACAGTCTTTCTCAAGCTCGTTGATGAGGTAACTCTCCCAATTCAATTGCATTCCCTCCATGCATTTCCCTGCAAGGTCCACCGTGAACTCGATGACCTATATAGAATGAGTTGGCACCATACTAGATAGAGGCTACCTTGTATCCTTGATTTCCCTATTATACTTCATCATATGTCTCTTTTATGTGATGTGCCAGGGAGTGGTCTGAGGCCTTCCCTGGGTAGAACTGCTGAGGGTCAAGTCCTTGCATGCTCAATCCTGTGATCAGGTGGATCAACGCCAGATCCAAAGTAATCCTCCTATCGATCCACAGGTATCCACCATGATATCATGACAAGAGGAGTTTAACACAAACGTTAGCCTCCTGATGTTGGCCAAAGTGAGGAATCTTCATCACGTTGAGTATAGTGTATTGTGCCAGCTCCTTTATCCATGGCTAGATGACGATGCGAGGCTTATTCCCTACGGTCTTCATTAAGTATCTATGAGGGGTGAGCATGGTGTAGTTATTTCTATCTCCAAGGTTAAATTCATTGTTCCTTAGAGATGGGATCTGTGCCAACTGGCTTCCAACTACTTGTATCCCCTTCGGGATGTACGTGATGATCAAAGTGTACTCGTAGTCCCATGGGATGATGTTGCAATTAACCACGCCAATCAAAGGAATGATATAATATGGTAATATCGATGGGATATTCTTTTCATTAGCCATATCGTCATGATGTTTACTTCACTTCTTAGTTGTGGGGTTATCACGACTAGAACATCATGCAGTCGAAGGGGAAGCCTACATTCCCCTAGTTAACGATTCCTAAAAACCTTCATACATAGCTCTGTCATCCATAAACTTCTTAAGAACTTCTTTGATAGAATTCTCTAACTCATTTTGTTCGCTTGACATTCTCACTTTTAAATAGATAAGTTGGGGTAGGTGAACAGACAGGCAGGGTAAACAAGAGGATGACGATGTCTAGGTTTTGAAATGGCATCTTGACACACAATCAGTTATTTTCTAGCAACATTAATCATGGATGGTGAAAAGTGATCTCGACGCAGTGTCCAACGGGTTAAATAAGTGAGTGTCGTAACAGATTCTTCTAATGGGCATGAATGCTTCTATTAATGAACATTTTTTTGTTATGGCGCGGTCTCAACATCCGAAATGTAGTATATTCTCCCATAAATACATTTCCTAGTCATTCTGGAGCATCGTTCTAATGGCTGGGCCGCCTCTAAAGGTCATATAGCTTTGCCGAGGTGAAGTCCCATTTTGCGCGGTTTTTATGTTCCGACGAGGTTTAAAGCCTGCAACCCTGCCTCTTGCGAATTCTTCTTTGTAACTCCCTGTAGCTTTTCCAACTTGGATTTCTTCTTACTGAGCTTCCTTTCCTTCTTTCCTGTGATCTGATTCTCTCTAACTATTTCTGGATTCCTCTTTCCATTCTTATTCTTAGTTTCTCCTATCGTAGTGACTTTGCAGTGCTGATATACTTCCAATGGGTTTGAAGTTAATATCCATTCTCTTACCACTTCTTGGGTGGATATATTTTCTTCTTGAATGGATAGGTCCTTCAAACCTTCTTGCATTCTCTCAACCTCGATAACTAATTCTGTTTCCTTCTGCTGCTTCAACTTAATTTCTCTTTCTTCTATCAGTCGATCTATTTTGCTAGCTATGAAATCCCCTAGCTCTTGATTTTTCTTTTCTATAGCTTCTTCCTTTGCTTTCCTTATGATCTGATCCTTCTCAATCCAAGTCTTTCCTAACAAAAGAGGGAAAGGGGCATTGTTCTCAACAAACTTAATGACTTCAAATTCCTCTTTAGTTGATGTTCCATGAATAATAATAGGTACCTTTGTAATTCTTCCACATAAGGTTATCATATTTCCTTTTAATAAACCTATTCTTCCTAATGAAGATACTATAGTATACTTTCCCAAAATTTCCCAAGTGCTTTCTGTCATAATATTCACTTGTCTTTCCTCATCCAAGACACAATCTATGTCGAAGTCTCCTATTCTTGTACTTATGCACTGTTTTTCTTTCAAGATATTTGGTAAACTGACATCTTTGTGATCATCCATCATTTCTTTCAATTGTTCTAATGTAGTCTAAACTTTTTATGATTCTTTCCCTTGACGGTTCTTTAACAGGCTCTTATTCCCTTGACTTCCTTCATAGTTCTCTTGTCTCATGTTCATTTGTTCAACTTTAGCAATCATTATTGGATAATCCTCAACCTCATGACCAACAACTTTACAACAAAGAAAAATAGGACATATACTAGGGAATTTATTAGAAAGATGTCTCGGTATTCTACAATTATAACATAGGGTGAATCCTCTCTTCCTCTTGTATTGTGCACTAGGATCAGAGTGATGGACTTGCAATCTGCAAAAATTATTTCTAGTTTCCTGCATCCAATTATTAGTCCAAAAATTCTTTCTGTGCATAGGAATAACATATATTTCTTCATATCTATTAAATTTATTCAGATCAAATCTTTTTTCCAACTGCGCCCTATCTTTCAGACTGGGACATAATCTATTAAACATACTTGAATTCATGCTTTCAAAACAAAAATTTCCACTTATCTTGTTCTATCAAAGCACAAAGCTTTACCTCTTTCAAGATATTACCTTAGATTGGGTTTATTTCTTAGCATAGAGATTTGTAAGTCAAGTATAATATTGTACTCTACAACAATAGATCTATGCAAAGAGATTCTCTTTTCTTTACTTCAATTCCCAACAATCACAGTTTTAGGTCTTGACAATGGAACCATTTGTTGGCACAGGGGTAGACCGAGGGTTCAATGCTTCAACAATGCACCAAAAAAGCTCTAACTACCGACCCTTTCGGAAACACCTACGAAGCAAACGAAGTCTCACCCGAGGTAGAGGAAGGGGGGGTTACAAGACTCAGGTGTCTATAACCAATATGGGACACAGATCCATGATTACAATTACTTCGTAGAGTACTTAAGAACTACATGCACTTATCATCATAAGTTAGATCTAGAACATTCAACATAAATAAAACACTAAGCATTCATAGATATATCTATCATACATAACAATCAATGCACTAAGAAGATTCACAACATAAACATCATAACACAAAGAAAACCACTGATACATGATATACGTGGTTCACCCTAGTGTGGGGTTATGCCCACCAACGTCTTCTTCTTCTTTCTTAGTCTTCAATCTCTTACATTTGTATTCTTCTGTGCACTAAGCCACAGAGCTAGGCTTCGCACTAGACAAGTGATCTGCGCACTGAGCGCCAGATATACCTTCCCAAAATCAGGTCAAGGCACAGATCCAACTACTCTATCAAGCACATAGCCTTACATACACATTCTATTGCACAAAGAAACTCAGAACTACTAGCCTCTTGAACTTATCTAATTACATCCCCCTCACTACATTACATTCTTTCTTATTTTTACTTTTACAACCGCTTACAAAAAGGCCTAATCATGGGTAGACCCATGGGATGACATCCTATAAACCCTAATACAAAACCCTAATGAACCCATTCTAGGTCCATAAATCCCACAAAAAAAGTGAGATACATGATCTTAGCTCCGTTTGGGTGCTCCTTCTTCGATCACTACGTCGAAGTCTAGAAAGTGGTCAAACCTGACCAAGATTTCCTCAAAACTTGGTCGAGGGCCAACATAGGGATTGAATTTTATCAAGGGAAAAGTATTATGGGAAGGTGGATTATGGGATGGTGGGGTCACCAGATGAGCTTCAATAAGAGCTCATCAAGGGTGGAAAGGGAAGTTCCTTTAAGTGGAGTCACCAGGCAAGGTAGGGGTAAAGGCTTTGAGATGGAAGCTTGCCAAAGTGTCATTAGGGCATGAAATAAGATTCAAAATCATACCGAAAATGATGCCAAAATGTTATCACAAAAAATATAGGTTGGTAAAATCCCTAGCCAATCCATGAGATTGCGATATCTATGGGATATTCTACCTACTTTAACCTTAGATAAACCATCCCCTTGCTTTAGTGAAGGAGAAATCCAAGACAACGGGGGAATCCTGGGTGACCCTAGGGGGCAAAGAATTGGAAAGTGAGGTTATATAAGTGATACCCCTATAGGTCAAACTACTAAGTGTATAATGGCTTGGAAACAAGTCTCAGATATGGTTAATGATTGCTAAGTGCTTGAGTAATTATGGAAGATAGTTGTACCTTCCCAACACACAAGAAGAGACAAGTATACAAGTTTAAGGATTAAGTGAACAAGTAAGTTAAGCTTGTTGTCCCAAAATAAAATAGTAAACAATAGTATATATCGGCAAGGAATAAAACTAATTACTGCATATTTAACCACTCAAAGAATTAAATATTTATTGAGAGATGAAGCACAAAACATGTAGATTAATTCCCAATACTTTAACACAAACTTTAGTGGTATTAGAGGGATGTTGTAAGATGTTTTCAGAGTATGCTTGTAACAGAAGAATTTTTGTATCAAATATTTTCTATAGAATCAAGTTTCAACCACTAAAACAAGCAAGTAATCTAACAAAAATTTCACCAATTAGCAGTAGAAAGATAGTGATGGGTTACTAGCAAATTTCCACGGTTGAAATGCAAGTTAAATTTAAAGATATAGAGTGGTATGTTGCAGTCCTAATGGATGTAGCTTTAAGTTATGAAAACAATAATATATTCTTTGAAAAATAATATTCCCTAGTGGCTCAAGCAATCTATTATATCATATAATTGATTCCACTTCAAACAATTTGAAAATATCATAAAATCACGTTATCAAATGTAAGGAATTTTATTTCTCCAATGAAAAATTCATATTAGTGCCTTTAAAATATTGGGTAAATGGAGTCTTGTATGAGAGAGTTAGATCCACAATATCCCTATTGGTTTTATCCCTTTTACTCCTTAGGGCATGAAAATCAATCTAAGGTAAATCTATGAGGGTGTACACCCTTGTACTCCTCCTAGCAACCTTGGTTAAAATGACTTATCAACTATAAATGAGATGAAAATTTTGAGGAGGGTGTATGAAATGATACTCCTCCTAGGGATTCAACCAATAAATCTATGAAACAAGAAAGAATCACTAACAAATTGCATATTTTTTTTACCAATTCCAAGAGAGATGCAACATAAAACCCTATTTCACCAAGTAAATTCCACAACAAAGCAAGAGAGTAAGCCACCAAGAGGTGTTCACCACCTTAGCTCCAAAATATACCAAGAGAGATCACCAAAATACATTTTCACAAGAGAGATATATCCAAGTTTCCCAAATAGGGTGCAAATTTCAGCCATGTATCTTCTCCAAATGGGAGAGCTATGATAGAATGAAAAGGAAATGATCCTTATTTATACAAAGGTTCTAAAAAGTGTTTTTCCACTTAAGTTAGGGTAAATAAAAAACTAAGGGAGAAATTTCCCTTTATTTTTCCCCTTTACAATATTAAATTCAAATTTAACTTAAAAATTGCACATAAGAACCCCTAAAGATGATGTCAACCTCTAGGGTGACGTTTTGGCACTTCTAGCAAGTCGTTTGAGATTGGAGGTGAAACAATGGACCTCCAAAGGCCTCCCTCTCAAATTCTAGGGTCTCCTCCATCAATCCAAGGATTCTCTCCATCAAAAGGGTTACAAGTTTCAAGTCAACAACACCACCACTCTAAACCCTAGTCCCCAACAAGACATCAAGCCCTAAGATGTAGCACTCTAGCCTCAAAAGGAAATTCATTGGGGTATTGAAGGGATAGGATAAGTCATCCAAGGTGTCTCTAAATCCTCCAAAGGATACCATCATCATATGGTGTGCAGGCCATGGTATCGAACCTATGGGATTCATTCCCCAAAGAAGCCCAAGCTAGTCTCGTTCCTCCAAAACTGTCCACCAAGCAAGGTCCTACAAACACAATGAATATGACATCCAAGAATCTCAATTCAAACATATCATGATAATTAAATCAAATAAATAAAATACTTACCTAATAATGTTCTTCAAAAACCACCTCATCAAATTAACTAAGTGCTCAAAGATCCTATGCAACTTCCCAAGTTTAGGTATGGGAGGGTTGACAAAGTTACCTATTGGGTGAATCATTCCCTAAGTCGAGAAGTTTTTCCCAAGTGGAACCCCCTCTAAGACCTATGGAGAATATAAAGTGGATG
This sequence comes from Picea engelmannii, assembly GCA_009831015.1. Lineage (NCBI taxonomy): Eukaryota > Viridiplantae > Streptophyta > Pinopsida > Pinales > Pinaceae > Picea > Picea engelmannii. The sequence continues at coordinate 1,677,919 of ML778111.1, read as the reverse complement.
GGGGTAAGACTTTTGGGAATGGGGTTCATGACATACAAGGGATCGTAGTGTCTCATTTATGGGTGCCTTTGTAGAGGGTGTGTTGCACCTTCATTTTCAATTGATTCTTTTTCCAAGCCCATTTAATTCCATTAATTAATTAAGGTCCATAACAACTAGGTACTCCTTATGGGGTAAAATATATCTTGGGGGGAAGTACCAAAATGTCACTTGAAGGGAGAGGTACATAGAGTACCATGTGGGTAAAGTCTATCTTGTAATGCACTTGTGTATATGCATCAACAAGTGGGACACACACACACACACACACACACACATATCTGTGTGTGCGTGTGTGTGTGTGTGTATTCTCTTTTGTAAGTATTTTAATTTTTAGGAGAAACGTTTCATTATTGTCAAGACCTCTTTGGGAGAGAATCTAAAAGTTTATGATTTGGGTTTTATCCTTTACCAACTACATTCCCTCTAGGCCTTCAGCCCCTTCTTCCCATGAAATAAGGGACAATCCCTTCTTAGGTCAATACACCTGAAAATCCAAAAATATGAGGAGGCTAGGGGATGAAGTGTGTAAAGTGGTAAGCATGATCGGGAATGGCACCATGAATTGTCAAGGGGACCTCCCAGTATCAAACCCATCCCTAAGGGATACCACTTACTAGGGTGCAATATCAAACACTAATGAGAAATATGGAAAAGAGCATAACTTCCTAGCAAACGGTACATAATAAAAAACATCTTTAAATGCAACACACTCAAATGCCTCAAATATTGAAAAGACACTCACCACAATACTTGATTTTTACCTTATGGAGCAAGACCCAATGTCTTACGAAAGCAAGATTATGTGGAGGATACCGTTGTGATGAATCTGAGATATGTGGTGGTGAGGCAGGCCTCTATCTATGCAAGTGGACGTTGTCAACCATCAGTCTCTCGGTACTACATGTCTGCAACTTGAGGGCCTTAAGACATCATGTCCTTAGTTAACCTTGGTAAATGGGGATAACAATATCCTTTTGGAGAAGTCTCTTGTACTTTACTTTACATTTATTTCCTTTAGTTTGTTTTTATTAGATAGGTTAGCCTTCTCTTTCCAACTCATCTTTTCTAGTTTATGATTATGGTTTTCTTTGTTTGTCTTCTTATTTCGATTTATTGACATGATTACAAGGGTGTTATGTTTTAAACTTGTGGCACGATTTGTTGGACCCAATTCTCTAATTTCTCAATCTTTCAATGTCACAAAAAAAATGGGAATTGACACTAGTAGAATTTGGAAAATAAATGACTACATGACTAAAACGTTTAGTGACATAAACAAAAATGACTAAAGTCTACTAATTGTTTTCAACACAACTATAAATGACTAAAATAAATGACTAATTTGATCGTCGGGTAAAGAAAACAACTAAATAATTAGTCACACAAATAAAAATGACTAAACAAATGACTATTACTCCTATAGACTAACATTTGGTAATTTGGACATCGATATATATTATTTGTTGTTATATGCCTTATGGTTTCTATTAAGGTCTCATTATATTAGACCATTTGGGAATCTATTCTTCAAAAATCAAGAAGGGGACTATAACATATTGCTAGATGGGTAAGTTTAGGGACTTTTGTTGTTTCTCCTCTTTGGATGGTTTAGTGATTATGATTGGCTCAAATTTTATCACCATATTTACTGAATGAAGCTAGAGCTCAATACAAGCTAGACACTATTACATATGGGGTAAAATTTCGATGAAATATTACGATGAAAATGATAAAATTAATGGTATTGTAAAAACATTTTGCTCGATTCCTCGACGTTCATCGTAATTATGAATTTTTTATCTATACGTCGAACTTTTAAATATATAGAACATATAATTATTCTATAGGCTAAACGTTATACGTTTTGTCTTTTTATCGGGGATATTTTCCAACAATATTTTTCCCAAAATTCGACGAGTGATTATTGGATCTGCATATTTGAGTGATTATTTATGTATAATTAGGGTGCCCTAGGATATTTTCAACATGTAGAATCCATTTTTGCATTCAAAAATGCAGTTTAAACAACAATATTTTTTGATTTCATACAGATTTAAGTTGTTTGATTTTGACAAAAAGGGACAAAACGTAGAACAGTTAGCCAAGGCCTATAATTATAATTAATTGTTAACCTTTCCCAAGTAAAAATAAAATTCCTCCCATAAATAATAATGATAGTATCAAATTCTCGTGCTTCCCCCTCCTCCCTCCACAACACAAAAAATAATAATAATGAAATAAATTAAAAAAACAAAAATAGTTTTCTTTCCTAGCCTGTCTACTCCACATATATCTGAACTCAATTCACACATTCAAACCCCATAACCTCTTCCCAAGAGAGACCTATCAATACCATTTAAGGTAAGGCAATTGTAAGTATGATAATGTTGGAGTTGGATTGAAGTGACACCAAAATGATTTTCAGAAGGCTTCCTCTAATGGGTGTCTAACATTTCTTCAAAACCTGTAAGCTCCATCAAAACCAATTATCTTTTTTACAGATCATGAGTATTTATGGCACTTGGAGTATTTTGGAAGGGGGCCATTATATCTTTTATTATAGGTTGTAGACATTAGAAGGTAACACATGACTAGTGGAGGCTTCTAGGTGTCAATTGGGGGGGTCAATACCTTTCATTTGGAATATCATGAGGACAGAGGAGGGTTGCATGAGTATTTGTTGATTGTGGGTATCATTTGAGTAAATTATATAGGCCAAAATGGTACAATAAGGAGGTTCATGGCCCATGGTGAGTCTGTTGGGGTCCTTAAAGGATCCCAATCATTATTTGTAGGACCATGTGCATCAGAAAAAGGCTGCAACAACATTTTGGGAGGGCCGAGTCCTCTCCATGACAAACAGAGTGCTTCCTTTGCTAAATGAAAGGGTTTCTAAGTAGGTTCTAGGGGCTTAGAAACATTTTCATTAGTTCTTGACATCATTTTCAAGGCCCATGGTAATTTCGTTGGGGTCCTCGGATGAAACCAATCAATTGTACTTGACACAAGGGTATACTAAGGAGGACCATGGCCCATGGTGAGTTTGTTGGGGTCCTCAGAGGAGACCAATCAATTATACAAGACACATAAGTGTACTAAGAAGGTATGTGGCTCGTGGTGAGTCCGTTGGGGTCCTCGGACGAGCCAAATCATTATTTTTAGGACCATGTGCATAAGAAAAAGGTTTCAACAACATTATAGGAGGGTTGATTCCTCTCCCTTATAAGGAGAGTGCTTCCCTTGCTGGATGAAATGGTTTGTAAGAATGTTCTTAGGGCTTGGAGTAGTTTTCATCAATGTTTGATATCATTTCTAGGTTCTTTTGTCATTGTGTGTGTTAGGAAGCTATCTTTACAGACAATAGTTGTGTGTTTTGAGGATATTATTATGACCATTGTATCTTGTCTGTTGCTACTATTGTTATCATAGCCAGTATAAGAATTATGATGCTATCCAAATTGATGTTTACATCCATAATAAACATGTCATTCTTATTTCTTATTATTGTGTAAATGTATGCATACCTTATTTTTTATTCAATAATCATAATGCATGTAAATAGTTGTAAAAATTGTTATCTAGGCTACAGTTGAAACCATATGATAAGGGATTGTATATCAAAATAACCCTAGACATATATCAGAATGAAATACACCACCATATTTTAAATCAAATTGTAGGAACTATTAATAAATTGTTATGAAAACAAACATTTTGTCTTAAGCACAAACAAATCAAGCATAAACCCTCAATTTTTCCCTAGGAATATTACAATGTGTAGTTGTTTTATTTGATTCTCTCTATGTAGCTATGTTTGTGTTAATGTTTAGAATCCGAAATAGATGGTTGTTTTGTTGAATCAGGGTTGTTAACAAATAAGTTTATTAGTCTATTCAAGCAGGATGATGATGGTTTTCTTGATATTAACAAGGCTACAAATACTTTGGAAGTATGAAAGGTATCCATTTCTGATTTTTTCTATGCATGGATGCTAAATTTTCTTCTTATGTGTGTGGTTATCCTCATCTCTAAAATTATTTTGAGAAGGAAATTGCAGTTTGTATCTCATCTCTGATATGGTTATTCATTGGTTTCTAGGTCAAAAAATGCACAATATATGACATAACCAATGTTCATGAGGGGATAGGAATAATTGACAAAAGGATGAAAAATAGAACTTGTTGGAAGTAATTTTCAGCACAACTCCTCTCTGTTGGTTTTTTAAAACAATTCTAGTCATTGTGGGGATATACTTGGTGAATTATAATAGTTGATTGTAATTTTTTTTACTAAATGTTAATGATAGGGGTATTAGTGTGTTGAGACTTGGAGAGGTTGAAGATGAAGCAACAATTCTCCACGTACTTTTGTATTTTCAATTTGTTAATTGATAAAATGTTTAGGCATGTTGTTGATTGAAATTAGTCATACTGATGCAAGAGCATCCTCATCAAAGTGCGAGTGGAGGACAACTCAACGCCCTAGTGCGCATTTTGAAGTGATTTTGGATTTTAAAGATGGTATGTCATGCAAATATATTGAAAGGATTGTAATTAAAGAACATATTAAATGTTTAGGATATGAACCATCGCATGAGATCGATGGGGAGTGTACTTTCCTTTAATGTAGTAGCTTGCAATATAGATTCGAAGCATTTTATCTTATCTGTCTATCTAAAACAATTAATGTAATAAATCCTTAGTAGTTGAAATATTTTAATTTGAAAGGATAACACTCATGTAGTCAGAGGGAAAAGCTCTATGAGTTCTTTTGTATAAATAAATGTATTGTTTCCCAAATGTGGTTGTTGAAGGTTATTGTTACTGAAGATTATTGTAGCTAAATACTATTGAAGCTTATTAGAGTGTATGATCCCATGTACATTTCATTTGAATGAATATAAAAACATTGATCCCAAATGTTTGGTGTTTCTATTACTGTGTCTATCTGAATGAATGAATGGTAGGATTTTTGTTTAATTGCATTTCTCTGTTATTACTTGTTCTTATGTTATGAATGAACTACATGGTTGAATGTATGAATCTGTGAGAATTAGATAAGTTTCAATTCTTTCTCTTCTGCATAGTGTGTGCAAGGTCTGTGTTGACAGAGTCTCTTTTGACTCAGAATATCAGGAGAGATAACATGAAGTTTTTTGTTTTCAAGGAGTGCATAAGTGTCCGCAAGGTGTGCATTGACAAATTCTATTTTGACACATAATTTCATGAGGGATAGCTTGAAAGGGTGTGTAGGAAGAAACACACTCAGATTCATATTGTTCAGGATAAACAATTGATCCACAAAGAACTATTGCAAGGTGTGCACAGTCGCTCACAAAGAAGTTGAGTCATGGAAGAAGACCTATTTCAAGGTGTGTACAGAGTAAAAAATCGACTAAGCATTGAAGAAACGCTCTGAGGAGTTAGAGGTTTTGAGGAAGAAAAATATCAGAAGGGGTATAGGGTGAGAAGTCTTCAATAGGGAGGAGCTCTTTAAGATTCCCCAAATGAACGAGAAATATCCACTCGGAGGAAGCAGGATCATTCCAGACCGTGAGATCTAGGAGAGATGCACAAAGGTAATCCTTGGAGTCCTTTGACACTCTGAGTATTATGAGGTTTGAATTTTTTTTGAGAGTAGGATCACCGAAGTCCCAGAGATGCAGAGTGAATACTAACCATCGGTATCAAGGAGGATATGTGGCAGAAAATCAAAGAGTCTGGGAGGTAAAGCTCCAAAAGATTTGCGCGGAGCAAAGAGATAATTTCGCAAAGTTGCGAAGAACGAAAAGATCTAGACCGTTGGATTTAAGAAGGACATGCGACAGAGATCTGTTTACTCTGGGAGAATATTACTCCAGATGAAAACGAGAGTAGTGAATCCAAAACTCCCAAAGTTCGAATTATCGAAGTAAATCATGGCCATTGATCTGAGAGGGAAATGTGTTAGCAGATCCTGGAGTCTGAAAGTGCATACTCTGAAGGAAAGGAAAGGAGGAAGTTGAGTCATTGACCATAAGTCATTCAAAGCTCCAAAGGTAAGGATTGATCCTAGCTATTTGTTGTTGGAATACATGGTGACAGATATATAACTCCGGTGATAGAACACTCTAAGGAAATTTTCGAGTAAGTTTCTGAAGGTCAAAAGTCTCGAAGGATGGAGTCAACAAGAGTCGTTGATGAGAAGAGGGAAACGTGGAGATTTACTCTGGAGGAAAGTCACCTTGGAGGAAATGAAGAGTGAAGGCATGAGAACTCCCAAAGGCTGGAGCACCAGAGATCATAAGAGTCATCCACTAGAACAGGATGCATGGAAAAAGATCTACCACTTCGGAGGATTGATACTCTAGGAGAAAGAACACAAAGGAGAGTTGAATATAATTCATCTGAAGTGGAGAAAAGAATAGATCTCAATCATCGATCAAGAAGAGCACGTGGCGCTTGATCTAAAACTCCAGGTAAAAATTACTTTGGATAAAAAGGGTGTTTGGAACACTCGAAAATCCCGAAGACGAAGTCTCGAAGTAGATCATAGTCATTGGTTTTTATAGAAGCGCGGACCATAGATCTAGTCTAGGTGATATCACAGGTCCAGATTTCTAGGAAAAAAGAGTAAGTTGCATTCAAAATAATCGAAGGAAAAAGTCACAAAGAGGGTTGGCCTAAGGTTATAGCTCACATTCATATTGAAGAAGGGCCTAGTGGAGGAGATAGCGCTCGCCACTTAGTGTTACCAAAAGATCCAGAGAACAGGGTCACAGGTGATTTGAACCTGCGTGGTAACAAACGGGGGCCTGTGTAAATTTATTTCAGGGTCTAGCAGAGGCTCGAAGAGATGCTTCAGCTCAGTAATTTGAATATCCTTGAATGGGAGGTAACGCAAACCCTAGGAGGGAAGGGGGGTGCATCAACTGGTATCAAAGCCTAAAATTGTGCTCTGTGTGTGAATAAAAGGTTAACACAATGCCTCTTAGAAGATGTACAAATCCACCTATAGAAAATTGATCTTTGGAAAGGGAGATGAGAGAACTTCGCGCAAGGTTGGATGCTATGGAGGAATCACAAAGGAGAGCACCTGATACTAGAGATGTCAGTGATGAAGAGGGAAAAGAAGTAGAAGTTGAAGAAGCTATAGTAGAGGATGCTGCAGAAGAACTTTTGTTGAAAGTGGTTGTCAAGTTGGGAGCTAGAGAAAAGATAGACATAAAAATGTATGAAGTAAATTTATATGTTGAGGAATTGCTTGATTGGATAGTATCAATGGAAAAGTACATTGCCTATGAAGACATCAATGAGGAGAAGAAGGTTAAACATGTTGCCACTAGATTAAAAGGATATGCAATGTTGTGGTGGGATGAGCTGCAGACTGATAGAAGATGCAGAGGAAAACAAAAAATCAAGAATTGGGATAGAATGGTAGCCAAGATGAAAGCTAAATTCATACCCAAGGAATATCAGATAAATATATTCATGAAGTTGTAGAACTTGAGACAGAAGGGAATGACAATGAAAGAGTACACAGAGGAGTTCTACAAGATAGACATCAGGGCTGGACAAAGAGAAAAAGATGATGAAAAGGTTGCTAGGTATATAAATGGCCTGAAATATGAGATCCATGATGAAATCAACTTGATGACAGTAAGGACAGTGGAGGATGCTTATCATATTGCACTGAAGGAAGAGGAGAAGTTGTACAAAAAATAGAGCGAGTGAAGCCGAGGAAGAAGTCTAAACAGAGGCAATGGAATTTTCCATGATAAGACACAAAATCCCAAGGTTGAGACTAGAAAACCATAGAGTCACTCATACCGAGGAGGAAGTTCCTGAGGGAGAAAGTATGGTGGAAGAAATGATTTTCCTTGAGGAAGAGGAAGAGGCAAAGGAGGAGAAGTGAAGTGTTATTCCTGTGGAAAGACATAACACATATCTTGGGAACTCCCCGAGAGAAATAAATAAGGAGGAGGTGAAGCTCACATTTCGGAAGGGAAAAAGTGAAATGTTGAAGCATAAGGTGTAGACTATGGGAAATATCTGATGATGAAGAAGGTTCTCTTGAAGCCAGAGCCAGAGGTTGAATGCAGAGGAACAATTTATTCAAAACTGCTTTCAGGACAAAATATAGAGTATGCAAGGTGATAATTGACAGTGGGATCACTGATAACTTAGTATCCACAAAGATGGTGGAGAAATTGGAGATGGAGACAACTGCACTTTTGAGTCCATATAGAGTCTAATGGTTGCAGAAAGGACAGCATGTAATGGTAACTAAACAATGTCTAGTTGAATTTAATATAGAAGGATATAGAGATGATATTTTGTGTGATATGATTCCCATGGATGTATGTCATGTTTTGTTGGGGATACCATGGAAGTTTGACAAAAATGTCATTCATGATGGGAGAAAAAATACTTATACTACGAAGAAGAATGGTAGGACACATATGTTACTGCCAATAGAGGAAAATAAAGTGAAGGAAGAAGTGAGCACAAGTATATTTCTCATGAGTGGGAATGAACTCTTGAGTGAATTCAAGAAGGAACATGAGATGCAATTTGTTGTGGCGAGGAAACCTAGAGTTGTCCTTACAAGCACTTCTTTGGATGATCTTCCTGAAGAAGTTCAGGAGTTGTTGGAGAATTGTTTTGACATAGTAGTGGATGAGTTACCTGGCTCATTGCCACCCATCAGGAGTATTGACCATCACATTCATATAATACTAGGAGAAAGTTTGATGAACAAAGAAGAGTACAAATTGACACCTCAAGAGAATGGGGAGGTAAAGAGACAAGTCCAGGATTTGATGGACAAGAGATTAGTCAGGGAAATATTGAGTCCATGCGTAATACCAACTGTGTTAAGTCCGAAAAAATATGGAGGATGAAGAATATGTATAGACTCAAGAGCCATAAAAAAAATCACCATCATGTACATATTTCCTTTGCCAAGGATGGATGACTTAATGGATTGTTTGAGTGGGGAAAATTATTTTTCAAAGATAGACCTGAACAGTGGATATCACCAGATAAGGATGAGAGAAGGTGATGAGTGGAAAACAACCTTCAAAACAAACGAAGGGTTGTATGAGTGGTTTGTTATGGAATTTTTCTTAACAAATGCCCCGAGTAATTTTATGAGGTTGATGAATGAGGTATTGAAATATTTCATTGGGTAGTTTGTGATTGTATATCTGGATGATATATTAGTATTAAGTAAAACTGAAGAAGATAATTTGAGACACTTAACATTAGTGATGAGAATATTATAGCAGGAGAAGTTGCTAATAAATCTGAAGAAGTCCTCTTTTATGAAGACATAACTCATTTACTTGGGTTTTGTGATTTCTTAAAATGAATTGAAGATGGATCTAGAGAAGGTGAGAGAAATCAGAGAATGGCCATTTCCAAGGAGCATATTTGAGGTGAGAAGCTTCCATGGATTAGCAAGTTTCTATAGGAAGTTCATTATAAATTTCAGTGGAATTTGTACACCAATATTAGATACAATGAATAAGAGGTATAAGTCTTTCAAATGGACAGAAGAAGATGAAAAAAGTTTCAGGATATTAAAGGAGAAGATAATAGAACAATCGATTTTGGTATTTCCAGATTTCGGGAAAACATTTCAATTAAGATGTGATTCTAGTGGAGTTGCAATTGGAGCAGTCTTGAGCCAAGATAATAGACCTGTTGCATATTTCAGTGAGAATTTTAATGGCACTAAGAGAAAGTACTCCACATATGATAAATAATTTTATGCAATAATTCAAGCCTTGAAGAAATTGAGGCACTACCTTGCTCCAAAGGAATTTTTTTTGTATAGTGATAATCAGGCTTTACAATTCATAACCAGACAAGAGAAGTTAAATAAAAGACATGCTAAGTGGATAGAGTTTACACAAAATTTCACTTTTGTCATTAAACATATTTTTGGTAATGCTAACAAAGTTGTTGATGCATAAACAGGAGATGTCTGATTCTATAGTAATTTCAAGTGAAAACCTTAGGGTTCAAACACCTTAAGGAGATGTACTGTGATGATCCATATTTTAAAGAGGCATATGAAGCATGTGAAAATCATGTGCTCAGAGACAGAAGCCAGTGGATAGAGTATCTGATTCAAGATGGATTGTTGTTTAAGGGTTTTTAGTTGTGCATACCAAAGTTCTCAATGAGAGAAAATTTGTTGAAGGAAAAACGTAGTGCAAGTCTAGCAGGACATTTTGGCCATGATAAGATATTTGCAAAGTTGAACAGTTCATACTATTGACCAGGTATGAGGGAAGAGGTGAAGAATTTTGTGAACAAATGTAATATTTTCTAGTATGCAAAAGGAAAGAAGCACAACACTGGATTATATCAACCATTTCCTATTCCAAATAGGCCTTAGGATGCAATAAGCATGGATTTTGTGTTGGGATTTCCAATGACACAAAGAGGAAGTGATTCCATATTTTTAGTAGTTGATATATTTTCAAAGATGGCAGACTTTATTCCATGCCACAAAACTAATTATGCAACACACATTGCAAATTTGTTTTTCAAGGAAGTTGTGAGACTTCATGGGTTTCCCAAGAGTATTGTCTCTTATAGAGAAACCAAATGTTTTGGTCATTTATGGAGGACATTATGGAAGAGTATGGGGACATAAGTTTCTTTTAGTTCAACATATCACCCTGTTGGGCCCCAATAACTCCCCTAAATTTTTTACAAAATTTAAAGGGCCCCTATTAGAATCTTGATAATTATAATGAGCTACAAAATCAACCTTTTCAAATAGTTTCATACCTTGGCTTTCTTTGAGACAAACTTAAGACATTCACTATAGTATGAAACATTCATTACAAGAGTATATGTCAAAAGTTAGAAACGAGCATAAAAATCTCAATTTAAACAAAAACGTTAATTTTTATCAAATGTTTACTTTTGTTTAAATTATGATTATGTGTT
>ML778111.1:1638932-1662507 GCA_009831015.1 Picea engelmannii | reverse complement strand
CATAATATGAATGTTGTCAGGGAAGTCCACTTTAAATCTTTTTCTCTCTTCTTTTCGTTGAATATTTCTTTTCAAAAACGCAGTATCATCATGAAAATTTTAAATGGAAAGTAAAGAGATAAGTAAATTTAAACTATCAATTCAACCCTGACCCAAGGTGCGACGAGTAGGACTGCACTCATCTTAATAAGGATTTTTCTATTTTTAGTCTCTTTTATTTTAATAATAATGCTTGGTCAAAGTAACATCTTATGCATCACTATCTTAAGAAAAGAACTTGTTCGCACATGATATTTTATATGATTTAGTTCTTCCTTTATTTTACAGTGAGATGATAGTGGATACAAAAATGCAAGTTTATCTTTGGCCAAAATCATTTCCTAAAATTTTTATTTTGCTGTTTTGATTTTTTGTACTTCTGATTTTGAATCCCATTAATAAAATTTGATTTGGTTTGTTGTGTGTTTTTGTTTTCTTTGATTATTTTGAATGAGTTTTATTCTTATCTTTCTTTTTGAATCAATGTATTTTTGATCAAAGAAATATTGTCAAAGGAAACATTTATTTTAAGACTTGTGTTTTTCAAGAAAATTGAAATAGTTCAAAGAGGTCTTGATATTAAGATATAGCTCAGACAATTGATTTTTAAGTCAATTGTCACTCTCATTTTGTCCTCAACTATCTTTGCTAGAGTATTACACTAGAGATATGATTTAAATCTTTGAGAATTACGATGATCTTTAAAAATTTTACGCCGTCCATATTCTTAAGGAATCACTTTTAAGTGCTTCCCCATTCTCTAGATGATTTCTTAAAGGAAATCTAAAATCTCTAAACCCTGATAAAACTTCCAGTTTTGAGAACAAATAAATAATATGATCAACTATTCACCTGTATTGCAATTAACCTCCAATATCACCCTGCTCTCTTTGTCATCAAGGAATTTATAATTGTATTACTATTTAAAAGTGGCATAAGAGAGTTGAAAGCACTTATGTGTGGGAAGTGTGTGTAAACCCATCAGGGTACTGAACAGGCTTGCTGGCAGTGGGAAAATGCACACATGATACCAAGAAAACTTCGTCGGGGTACTGAATAGGCTTGCTGGCAACAAAGAAATGTCGGGTTGAGAGGTAGCAGGTATATGCTTTTAAATTAACTTTTATGGAAGTATACATCATGTAGATACAACTATTGGATGGGATTAAAGCATTTGAGTGGGTTAAATGACATCCATGTCGAGGCTATGGACGCCTGCTGGTAGCAGTGGCTCTGTCAACGATATTGAAGTTATTTTATAAACATCGTGACTCTTTGATTAAGACATTATTTTATGTTATAATCCTCTGCAAAGAAAATTCTATTGTCTGGTTATAACATTGAGCTTATCCTAATACTATATGGTCTCAGAGTGATTTTATTTCAGGGATCTTATATCCTTTTTTCAGTATTATTATTTTCTTCCTGAGATGAAATCTTACCAGATCAGAGATAACTTCTTCACCCAGTAAGTCTCCATTTATTGGGCCCCAACAACTCCCCTAAATGTTTTACAAAATTTAAAGGGCCCCTATTAGAATCTTGATAATTATAATGAGCTACAAAATCAACCTTTTCAAATAGTTTCATACCTTGTCTTGCTTTGAGACAAACTTAAGATATTCACTATAGTATGAAACATTCATTATAAGAGTATATGTCAAAAGTTAGAAACGAGCATAAAAATCTTAATTTAAACAAAAACGTTAATTTTTATCAAATGCTTACTTTTGTTTAAATTATGATTATGTGTTCATTCTTTTGCTCATTAGCAAGTTTGATTGTTTTGAATAATGTGTTCAATACTTCATCAAATAATATCATGGTTGGTTTCTCATTTTCATGAAATCATTTGGTGATATTAATTAATTAAATTGTTTTTTCATTTTGCATCTCATTTCAAAATAATAATAATAAAAGAATTATCTATCATTTGTTTGATTTTGTAAAAAACCAAAATTAATATTTTTTCTCCATTAAACTTGAAGCTTCTAGATCATATTTGAAAACAAATTATAAATAATGTTTGTTTATAAGTTATAGTTAGTTTAAATTCATGTTTTATGTTTCTAGATTTTGTTTTATTCACAATTTTTAGGTTATTAATTTTTAGGTTTCCTTTTGTTTCACAGGTCTCTATTATCAAATATTTGATACGGATCTGATCATGGCTTGATTTTATTATTCAAATAAATTTAAGATGATTGATTCACAAATAATTTTGGATTGCTACAAATAATTTTATGAGCAACAACAGATAAAATTTGGAAAGGCGTCAAGATCAGACATACTATTTTGCAGAACTGATTGCAGCCAAACCGTGAGGAATTTGAAGAAATGGTTGAAAACCCATAACCAAAATGGACCCATTTACCTTTTGCATAGAGATTTTCCCAAACACATGCACGATTGGAGATAAATTTGGGTCTCTTTAAGAGGCAAATTTCAGGTGGCGGAAATTAATAGTGACGCCCAGACTATTCATTCATTTTATAAATATATGAGAAAGATCAGAGCCAAGAGAACAGACGAATTGGACAGGAGGATTTTAATCCTTTCTCTTTTTTATATTATTGCTTTTGTAAACTTTTTATTTCTTTTCAAATGGAGTAATGGATGGCTGGAAGATTTGGGAGAATGGATGAGTATTTTTAAAGAAGAATATGAAATTCTAGGTTGCTTAATGGCTTTTGTCCTGTGAGTAAAATGGTTTTATTTTCATATAATATCTTCATATTCTTTGAATAATTGATTATGCATTGATTTAAATAGCTTTAGTCTTTTTTATCAATACATGGTTAATTATTATCATTTATATATTAATTTTTCCAATCTTTAATAGTCTATTATCCAAAACAATTCTTCCAGGACTACAATATGGGCATGTGATTTTGAGAAAGAATATGGGAAAGTGATTCATCTTTGGCTTTAGACATGTGTGATACTTATTCCATTTCATTCTTTCATTATTGTTGTATTATGAAAATGATATAACAATGGATTTTAGCTTTAGCTTGTCAATCATATGGTGTTTTCATACTGTTAAATGTTATATGCTTCCCATAATTTCTTATTCCATTTTTTATGTGTGATCAATCGATCATTTGATTATTATGGAATTTATTTCTAATTTTAATTGATGGATAATATCAATACCCAGAATTGAGTTTTCTTTCATTCTTAAATATTGATTATCTTAAGATCACACGATTTTTAATTAGTTGTCTTCCTGTTGTTATTAATTTACTCCAATATCAAATACTTCTTTGAATGTATTCTGGAACTGCTAGTATTGTTCTGTTATAGGTTTTCCTTAACAACAGTATAGGCAGGAGCTCATACAACAAAGAAAGAAAAATACCAGTTTCGTTGATTAGCGACATGTTATTATGTGTGTTATTTAGTTAAGTTGTTTATGAATGAAACAATGAATGTATGGTTCATCTTTCACTATCCCCATGTTCATGTTTCATTAAATTTTTTTGCAAGATTCTTTAAATTTATAAAAGAAAAAAATAATTTTTTTTATGTGCTTTCTTTATCTGCTTCCTAGAAGAAATCATTTTTCCATTGATTTCGTAAGTTTCGATTAAAACTTGCAGCTTGTAAATCATGTAAATAAATGAGACTTGTATATATTTTACTTAAATACAACTACTACATTTACATTAGAGCATATGTACATATATATAGTGTTTAGTAATTAGTTAGTTATTTCTCTATTTTATTCATTTCTTTTGGGATTCTTAGATTGTCTAACTGAGCCATTAAACCCATCAGAATGAGTTACACCAAATGGCTTGGGTTATTTAGACAACCCCAAACCGGACTCGCTCTTCCAGTTGACGGATGGTCAATTTTACCCATCAACACACCCTCAAAAAAATGGATAGACTGGGGTGGTAAATTGAAGTTTAGGAAATTTGCTGAGGAGTCTCGTCATTGAACATCATAGCTAGTGGGATAAAATTATATCACAAGAAAAGTTGGCATACAATGACATAACAAACAACACTACAGTAAAGAGACCATTCCAGATAGTATATGGGATGAATCCAAGAGGAGTATCAGAGTTGATAGATCTGTAGTATAATGAATTTAGAAGTGCTGGAGTAGAAGACTTTGCTGCAGAAATGTAGAAGCTTCATAATGAGATCAAAGAGTAATTGCAGAATAGTAGCAGAGAGTATAAACAAAGAGTTGATTGACATAGGAGAGAAATCAAATTTGAAGTGGGAGATCAAGTTCTGGCATATCTCAGGAAGGAAAGGTTCCCAAGGGGAACATATAACAAATTGAAATTGAAGAGGATAGGACCATGTAAGATCCTAAGGAAATTTGATTCCAATGCTTATGAGATAGACTTGCTAGAGGATGTGGGTATATCTGCCATATTCAACATTTTAGACATGTATCCTTACAGGGAAGATGACACAAAAGGACCAGAATATTAGAAAGAGATCTAGTGGGAGAAGAAGATGCCTATAGCAGAAAATCCATAGATGGAGAAGATCATAGATCAGAGGATTGATAAGAAGACCAAGATAAAGACTTATTTTGAGTATTTGGTAAAGTGGAAAGGACACCCAATAGAGGATTCTAGTTGGGTAAATGAAGAATATATTCAGAAGCATGGAAGGTCAATGTATAAGCTCATGGATAGGAGTCTATGAATTTTTGTCCAGAGGAGTACGATGTAGGGGTATCTTCATCAAAGCACGAGTGCAATACAACTTAGCACCCTAGTGTGCATTTTGAAGTGATTTTGGATTTTAAAGATGGCATGTCATGCAAATATCTTGAAAGGATTGTAATTAAAGAACATCTTAAATGTTTATGAGTTGAACCATCACATGAGATTGATAGGGAGTGTATTTTCCTTTAATGTAGTAGCTTGCAGTACAGATTCAAAGAATTTCCTCTTTTCTATCTGTCTTAGACATTTATTGTAATAAATCCTTAGTAGTTGAAAGATTTTAATTTGATAGGATAACACTGAGGTAGTCAGAGGGAAAATCTCTATGAGATCTTTTGTATAAATAAATATATTGTTTCCAAAATGAGGTTGCTGAAGGTTATTGATGCTGAAGATTATTGTAGCTAAAGACTATTGAAGATTATCAGAGTATATGGGCCCATGTACATTTCATTTGAATGAATATAACAGAGAATCATTGATCCCAAATGTCTGGTGTTTCTATTACTGTGTATATCTAAATGAATGAATGGTAGGATTTATTTTTAATTGCATTTCTTTGTTATTAATTGTTATTATGTTATGAATCCATTACATGGTTGAATGTATAAACCTATGAGGATTAGATAAGTTTCAATTGTTTCTCTTCTATGAGAAAGTGCAAGGAGTGCATAGTGTCCGCGAGATGTGTGTTGACAGAGTCTCTTTCGACTCAGAAGCTCAAGAGATATAATGTGAAGTTTTTTGTTTGCAAGGAGTGAATAAGTGGCAGCAAGGTGTGTATTGAAAGAGTCTGTTTTGACTCAGAATTTCAATATGGATAGATTGAAAGGGTGTTTAGGAAGAAACACACTCAAAGTCATATTGTTAAGGAGGAACAATTGAGTGAAAAAGAATTGTTGCAAGGTGTGCACAGTCACTCACAAAGAAGTTGATTCATGGAAGAAGACTTATTCCAAGGTGTGTATGGAGTCGAAATTTGACTAAGAATAAAAGAAATGCTCTAAGGAGTTAGAGGTTTCGAGGAAGAACAAGCTCATAAAGGGTAGAGGGTGAGAAGTATTCAATAGCAAGTAGCCCTTTAAGATTCCCCAAATTAATGAGTGAGATCCACTCAAAAGAAGCAGGATCATTCCAGACTGTGAGATCTGGGAGAGTTGCATGGAGGTTATCCTTGGTGTACTTCGACACTCCGAGTATTGGGAGGTTTGAAAAGGTTTTGAGAGTAGGATATTCAAATTCCTAGAGCTACAAAGTGAATCCTAACCATCGATATCAAGGAGGATATGTGGTAGTAGATCGAAGAGTCTGGGAGGTAAAGCTCCAAAATATTTGCGTATAGCGAAGAGAAAAAATTTCAAATTCGCGAAGGATGAAGAGATCTGGAATTTTTGATCCAAGAAGGACACATGATGCAGATTCGTGTACTCCATAGGAAAATGAGAGTACTGAAGCCAAAAATCCCGAAGCCTGAACTGTCAAATTAAATCATGGTCGTAGATCTAATAGGGACACATGTTAGAAGATCGTGGAGTCCAGAAGTGCGTACTCCAGAGGAAAGGAAATGAGGAAGTGGAGTCATTGACCAGAAGTTGTCTGAAGCTCCAAAGGTAAGGAATCATCCTAGCCATCCTTTGTTGGAATACGTGGAAACATATCTATCACTTCGATGATAGAACACTTCAGGGTAATTGTTGAGTAAGTTTCTGAAGGTCAAAAGTACCGAAGGCTAGATTTAATAGGAGTCGTTGATGAACAGACAGACACATAAAGAGTGGAGATTTACTCTGGAGGAAAGTCACTTTGGAGAAAGTGAAGAGTGAAGGCACGAGAACTCCTGAAGGCTAGAGAATTGGAGTTCATTAGAGCCATCCATTGGAACAAGACACGTGGAAAAATATCTATCACTTCGGAGGATTGATATTCTAGGAGAAAGAATGCGGAGTAGAGTTGACTATAAGTCATCCGAAGCGGGGTAAAGGAAGGATCTCAATCGTCGATCAACAATAAAAGGTGGCGCTTGATATGAAACTATGGGTAAAATTTACTCCAGGGAAAAGGGGTGTTTGGAACACTCAGAACTCCCCAAGTCAGATTCTCAAAGTAGATCATAGCCATTGGCTGCCAAAGAAGTGAAAACAGTTGATCTGGTCTAGGTGATTTTGCGGGTTCGAAGTTCGGGGAAAAAGGAGAAAGGTACATTCAAAATCGTCGAAGCCAAAAGTTGTGTTGGACTGAGGTTATATATCGTAGTCATATTGAAGAAGGGACTAGTGGAGGAGCTAGCGCTCACCACTTAGTGTTACTAGAAGTGCCAGAGAACAGGGTCGCGGGTGAGTTGAACCTGTGTGGTAACAAACAGGGTCATGTGTAAAATGATTCTAGGGTCTAGCAGAGGCCCAAAGAGATGATTTGGCTCAGTAATTTGAAGATTCTTGACTGAGAGGTCATGCAACCCCTAGGATGGAAGGGGGGATGCATCACATACCACAAATAGATAAATTGTATATGGAGTATCTTGTGTTGTTAAATGTGAAACTCATCTATATGTTGTCTTGTCCCTCTTTTTCTCTCTTAATATAGTTATAATGTCATATCATATCATCCATGTTGAGGTATTTGTTGAGTTATCATTTTAAATTCCAACAAATTCAATGTGCCTTTGATTTTATTGCAGGTTGAAGTTGACAATATCTATCTCAAAGAATGCAAATTAGATGAATGCATAAGGTAAATTTTGAATTTTTATGATGCATAAAATTGTCCATGAAATATTTGGGATCTATTAAATATTATAGTTGAATAGGTAGTATTTAAGAGAAGTGTTTCAAATATCAACGATATAACACCAACATTTCAATCCTCTCATCTTGGCGATATTATCACCAGGAAAAATCACAATTTTTTGAAAAATTGAAAATATTGCGCGAAATTGGAAAATATTGGCTTAGTCAGCAGATATTTGGATTTGTTTGCTCAGTTTGAAGAGGGAAAGAAGGGGATTGAGAAAAAATGGGTTATTCAGTGTCACATTTTCCCCTAAAAAGGCTATAGGAAGGTTTTTTTTAGATGTTTAAAAAATTAAAAAGAATGAATATTTTAATATTTTTTAAATTTTGCCAATTTTTTTGATATTTTCCCCAATGTTGCCAATAAGTTTTTTTTCTAGACCCTCAGTGATATATTGTCCCACACGATGTTTGCAACATTGGTTAAGAGTTCTCTAAATGTGTATAATGTACTTGCATTTATGATTCTAGAGATATGTTGTAGGAGCGATTAAGGATCTTTAGCGAAGATGAGAGGAATAGAAGGTATATACTTGAGGCAAAAACTATTGATGCAATTCCTTTATTCACCATCATTTTTCATTTATGTAATTTATGGTGGGATTAATATGTAGAATTCAGGATTCTATCCATTTAGTTTGATTGTTCATAGTAAAATATGCTATATATAAAACGTTTTCTTTAAAGAATTTTTGTTTCTCTATTGCAACTTGATTCTGAAATTTTTTTTGTAGATGGATTTATGTTATTGATGAAGACATTAAGAACCTACCATGTTTTCAGGTTGGTTAATTACAACATTTTTTTGTCTTTGTGCGGTGATATAACTATTGAAAAATGTTGGATACTTAATTTTTATATTTATTGGCAGATTGATATGCTTATAGCAACAAAGGATCCTCATGGATCCACACTTGAAGTTCTAGCTCTAGATGAGGTGAAATTTACATTGACAAAGCTTAGATATTATCCATTCTATTTGAAGCTAGTTTCTTTGTAAGTTTCTAGGACAGACCTATTTCTTTTCTTTTGGCTCCTCTTGTCCCTATATCTTCCCCTATGGTACATCTCAACATCAAAGAAGGTATCTCGGCTCGAGGTCAAGGGTTATTCTTGTATTAGATTATACCTTTATCTCTAGTACTCTACCTTATTTCACTTTAATTTATGCATCTTTCTTTTTATAGGAGACCTTTTGATACTCCTACATTATGTTGACATCATTGTACTCAACAGTCCCTTTGACCTAATTGTTTGGTCATTGTTTAGACATTAATAAAATTATCTTATCTTATCTTATCTCATTTATTCACTCATATCTCTGTAATTACTCTGTTTCTAAGATATGTTTTTCAATATTGCTTTGTTGATTGTGTTGCCAAGGAAATGTTGATCAATCAATTCAAGAGAGTTGTGCTTTAATTTGGCTTCGAGGATTTGCCAAAAAGTCTTTAAATCCAATTAAATATATATGTAAACTATGTTTTACAACAAAATTTGTTTCCAACTCCTTTTTGAATGAAATATTTTCCCAATCATTGTTGCCATGGGGAAAATCCCCCTATACTAGGTCTAAGGTAAAGGCAGAGTGAAAACTCCCTTAAAAGACTATTCTACCCTTAATCTACCCCAAAACCATATAAAATAAATGACAAGAGAGAAAGTAAAGAGTGTTACAGAGTGCACCTTTAGTCCTTGCGGTTGGTGTAGACCTCTTTTGCTTGTTTCCGCCTCCTAGATCATGGATCTCCTCCCAAATCTGACTTGCGAAATATTAGGAATACAATGCAACAACATATTCAATCTCTACTGATCACTTTAAAATTCTAGAAATAGATATAAATGTGAAAAGTAGAAAAATCATGTAAACATAGGGTTTTGGGACAAGGATAAACTTTTTTATTCAATTTCAAGATAAAAAGGATTACAACCTTTGTTGGAAACTCCTCCACGAACCAATTCCAGGCTCCTTTGTCATGGCTCCAAGTGCATCAATTCCACATTAGTTTCTTGCAACCAATATATCACCAAGGGAAGGAGGAAGGGTTGCATAAGGAAAAATAATGGAGGGGAAGTCTGAGGCTAAAATGCAGAATGGGATGCAAATCTTAGGCTAAGAAAGAGAAGGGATTTTGGCAGTGTTTTCTT
Organism: Picea engelmannii; assembly: GCA_009831015.1. Classification (NCBI taxonomy): domain Eukaryota; kingdom Viridiplantae; phylum Streptophyta; class Pinopsida; order Pinales; family Pinaceae; genus Picea; species Picea engelmannii. The sequence continues at coordinate 1,652,835 of ML778111.1, read as the reverse complement.
ATTCTCTTTCTCATGTTCATAAATGACTCCCCAAGACCTCTTTTTATATGAGAAAAATGTGGTTATTCAGTTTGGGGATGGGCTGCAAGGGGTAAAATGGCTAGGAAACCCTCCATAGCTCATAAACGCTGCCAAATTCCATGCAATTTTATATTTTTTTCAACTTCTAGAGGTAAATGCAAGCTAACTATCATGCATCGCGCATGCGTATGCAGGATAACTAGCATGCAACCTGTGTGTGTACATGGGCTATTAGTGCAGCAGGGTGCATACACTATCCAAAAAATGGCTTTTTAAAAGGAAACCTCAGTAGAATTTTGGAAAAGTATGCAAATGGAAGGGCCAATGTCTGGTATGCACAGATAAATTTTTTTGAACTATAACATATTCCTCCTAATGTGTGAGGCCATAAGAGAAACTAATGGACGTAATAAATTACAATATGTTTACATAGTGGAAAGGCACGAAGTTGAGTGAGCCCAAGACAAGTGTTCATGAGCGTGCCATCTACAAAATAATGATAATGTCTTTAAGGTGGGCATACCCATGCTTGAGATTAACTAAGCATGGCTTCCAATCAAGTACATTGCAGATCCATGTCATATATGACTACGAGAAAAAATATAAGTGTATGCATATAGTGTAGCCATGAACAACACACAATGGGTACACATCTCAAGATCATCTGAAGATAAATAAGTACAATATGATCTACATCTTCGAGAAGAATTGACGCTTGTGGCTGGAGGTGAGGACTTCATATCTCAAGAAACAACTTCATGATCTTCAAAAATCATGTAGGAGTACAATAGGAGTGTGAGTCTCACTACTCTGAGGTCTTCGACATGTCATCGGGGAACAACTAGAGAATATTTATCATCACACATAGAACTTCATTGATTTTGAATCCGAACTTGACTAGACTCTCGAGATGGAAGACTCATGAAGGTCAAGAGATCAACTGCGGAATGGATAACTCAAGTTGGATAAAAATTCCCTTGGACAAAAGAAGGACAAAATGATGAGACTCAAGAAACATATTATTGACATAAGTCTGTGATATAGGATTCACCACAAACTCTCCATATGTTTGGAAGAGTAACCAAACATAGGAGGAAACAACTCTATGTAACGAGAACAACTTCCTAAGGTCATGCTAGATCCCAATTATTGGAGAAAAAATGGAAGGATGTTCTTTTTCCAAGGGAATTTTCATGCTACCGATAAAATATAATGTATATCCCCTCCCCTCTTTTTGGAATATTTGATTTTTTTGTCTTTTTCAAATTTTTAACGAGCTTGAATAAGAATAAAATAATAAGAAATAAAACAAGTTCCAAGCGCATGGAACATATTGATTCTTAGTGCAAGGAGACATGTGCAAGATAAGGACACTCGGGAAAATTCCTCTGTGGGTCAAGGTGTCAAATCGTGAGGGAAAAAGTGCTACAAGGCTTGTATTTAATGAATGCTTTGAAGGTTCAGTTAACAGCAACATGAAGTCAGCATTAGGCCAAAAACATAAGGATGAGGTATGCGATGCGATTAAGACACAACAAGACTCCTTCCCTCTGAAGTGTTACGAGCCCAGAGAAGGTAAGCTCAGTGGGTTTTCACGTTTAGAGAGTCTGAAAAACACTAAAAGAAGACTCCAAAGTGTTCCTTTTTCGTAATTAGTTCACTTGGTTCAAAAAAGAGTTAAAATTACATCGAAAGGACGTCTCTTCAAAATCATTTTAATGAGTGTGACAAAGACAAGATCACTCAACTATATTTTCAATTTTAAGGAGTCTGAAAAGAGATTAACTATGGAATCATAAACTTTTTCTAAGTTTAGTCTCCTTAGCCCAAAAAAGTATAAAATATAACTTAGGAGAACTCTCCCAATGATACATGTCTCTCGAGGCGTACCTTTTTCCTGGATAATCTATTGGCCAGAAAAGGGTTAAATTTATGCCAAATAGAAATTCCTTTTGGAACAATTAACGATTGTGAAAGGAATAAGGTCACTCGAAGATATTTTCATATTTAGGGAGTCTGAAAATAGCTTAACTATGGACTCTCAGGGGGTTCCTTTTTCTTATATAATCTCCAAGGCCCAAAAAAGATATAAACCAAAACCAGGGAGAATGATCTTTTTTCAAAAATTTAGTCCCTCGGGCATGAAAAAGGGTTAAAATTACACCTGAGAATACTCTCCTAGAAAACCGAAGCTCCTATGGCATACCTGTATTCGTAAATTAACCATCTAGATCGAAAACAGGTAAACTAATGTTGGAAAAATGTGCCTTCAAATTTTAGTTTGAAGAGCGTGAAGGGAAACAAGATCACTCAACAATATTTTCAATTTTTGAGAGTCTAAAAAGGGCTTAAAGAAGACTCCAGGGGGGCTTCTTTTCTTAAGTAATACAAACAATATAAAAAAGAATAAATAATCTCTCATTAGATGTTTCTTTAAAAGTTTAAGTGAGCCTGAAAGACAACAAACCATGCTCATAGGGAGTCCCTAAGGTATAGGCCAGAAACAAATATGAAGAAGAAAGATGACGCTTCAACACAAAGTCATGGAGGGACTAAAAGGAATCACATTCTTATGAAATAATTCAACATGAGCACTGTTATCACATGGAATTGTAGGGTTAAAGAATCATGACACATAAGATCTTATTGTTTGCAAAGCTTGTATTTGACTAAAATCATCCTCGAAGTGTGCAAGATATATTTGAGTTGGAGCTGCGAATTGGCACAACGAACTAGTTAAGGAAGAGGGTTGGAGGTTAGGAAACTTGCAGGCATTTGAGTGCAAATATGAATTACCAGCATCAACCTCATAACCATCAGGTACTCCATGAGCTTTTTTGTCTTTTTTGGAGGTCAGGAACGGTTTGGCTACTTGATTTTCCTTTGGCGCTATGAATTGGCTCAGGAACTGCGAATTTAGACATGAGATACAAAATGCGCTATGAAATGAATTACAAAATGCGCTATGGAATGTGATGCGAAAACTATGTTCTAAGACTGCTGAACTGGTATTTTTGAATAACTAACTTCCAAGAGTATTTCCAGGTGAACCAGGATGAATTTTCAAAATACAAAGGAATTTATTGTCAAGCATGGACCCATGAACATTAATCTCTTTCATTTTTCACACAGATGTCACGGATTTGGATATTCAAAATAATATTTCATCCTTATTTTCCAGTTTTCATGATTTCCTGTTTGAGACATGTTTTTCCAACACGTATTTCAACCAGCTGGAAATGAATTTCAAGAAACCAAGAAAGGTTTTTCTTTAGAACAAGATATATACACAAATAATTCTCATAATTTACACATCTATTATAGTTTTAGAATTACAAGTGGAATTTTGAAGCCTATTTTTCAGAATTTCACCTCCTCAAAACCAGGAAATCAGTTAAAACATGTCATTCTCTGTTTGTAACTGTTTCGATTTTGGGAAAGGGGTTGGAGTTCAAATTGGTGAGATGGAAAGGAACTATATTTTTATATATTCATTGTACAAGAGGAGAGGAGGGTTGGATTCATGAGAAAAGAGAGGCTAGAGAGAGTAGGAGTAGTATTAGTTTCTCATTTGTAAGCCTGAGTGCCTGCTTGTAATGACATTTTCTTCTATTAAAGATTCATGAGAGCTATTATCATATTGTCTTTTGTGTTTTTCCATTTATTTTTTATCTTATTTATTGAATCTATTGCAGGTTTTGAGGATCATATCTACCATTGATTGATGGATTCATGAACAACAGAGGATCTGTTGTAGCTTTCTCATTTAATCATTGTTCATTATTTAAGCAAATATTTATCTGTTGCAGAAAGGATCTCTGCATAATGGATGTTCTTCCTTTTGTCATATTCATTATTCTTATACTCATCATTATATATCCCTTTTTCTGATATACAGTTTGATTTCCTTTGATCTGTAAGATTTTATGATTCCATGCTCAATGGAATGCCTCTATAGACTTTTTGTTGCCCTCTCCCTTTCTTTCTCATCTTGTTGATCCACCTACTCAAACCATTTTAAACCATTTGAATTTTGATGGGTATTGGGATTATCCATAGCAGTTCAAGGATGACTCTCAGTGATAACATTTTTGGCGCCATTGTCGGGGATGACAATGAAGACACCTCCCCTGGGTGAACTATGATGATTAGATATAGCTTTGGATGGTGAACTGAAGCTAGACATTTTTATACTACTTATCTTTCACCATGGAGACTCCATTGTTCATATATATATTGGATAATCCATTTTTTTGAAATGGATAAGATCCTAGCTCAGAGGTATGATTTCTGTGATTTTTCAAAGATAGTCAGTTTTCCAAATCTAGTGCCTAGTAGAGATGGATGGGAAGGTTGCATTCCCAAGTTTAGATGAGAGGATTGGGAAGTACCAACTGATTTTTTATTATAATTTCATGAGGGCATGCTTAAGTTGAAAATTATACATGAAGATGTCTTCATCAACTTGTTTACATACTCTTTAGATGGAGCAGCTCGTGATTGGTGGAGATCGCTCCTAGTTGCTTGTATTACTTCACTAAGACATTTTCATGATGCATTTCATTTGTTTTGCAGAGAGAAATTTGCAGTTGATTTCATTTATCAAGAATGTTGTTATGAACTTGATTTGTTGAGTAAAGGATCAAATAGTCTTAAAGAGTATGTCGTAGTAGAAGACACTTTTCATTATGATCAAGGGGTTGATGATCTTCAAAGTGATATCTAGGATGTAGATACTTTTGACATTGTATCAAAAGTATCAAGAGGTCGATGATCTTCAAAGTGATAGCCAGGATGTAGATACTTTTGACATTGTATCAAATGTATCTATTGTTTTAAGTTGTCATGAAAGTCAAATTGTTTCCTTTGAGTATTAAAAGGATAAAGAGAATATATTTACTAAAGAACATACATATCTTATTAGTAGCCAACTGGTATATGATAATGATGAAGATAGGGAATAATTGCAACAACGGTTGGAATTCTCTTTATCACCTATTGATGAGCAGAAAACTCTACGGATCAACAAGGAAGTGTCTATCATTTCTATACCTGCACTTGCAACAAACATCAAACAACATATGATTAGTTGTAAAGTATATGAGGACCATCAATTTATTGATGAATCAACCTTCACAGAGGAGCAAGATGGTTTTCTTAACCAACTAGAAATGTCTTTTCATAAGTTTCATGATCCTATGGATTTTTATATAGAGTTATATTTTTCAAAGGTTTCTAATGATCTTGTTGTTGGTATAATTTCATATCATATTTGTAAGTATCCGTTGCTTACTAACCTCTTGCTTCAAGCTTAATATCACTTGAAAAGTATTTTGAACCATTACATGGAAGGATTTATTTTCATCAGTTCGATACTCACATGGCTGCATGCTGCATTGGAAGTATGAATTCAATTAAGAAAATAAGCTCAGCTAGATGGATTAGTGTAGGTTGATGTACATAAATAATCTCACTCCATGAGCATGTGATTTTCAGTTTGAATTTGTCTACAGTTTGAGTTCAATTTGCATCTTATGACAGTGTTTTTATTTTTCAATAAGGGGAAAATATGTTTTCAGGAATACATTATGTAGAGATGGAATGGATAAGGCATTGAACTTCATGTTCTTGGAAGCTCACAGGGAGCATGCCATTCCCTTTGGAGCCAATGTTATCACATGGAATTATAGGGTTAAAGAATCATGACACATAAGATATTATTGTTTTCAGAGCTTGTATTTTAAACAAATTCTCAGGCATTATGTCATACCATTAAATAACATCCTCCTCGAAGTGTGCAAGATATATTTTGGTTGGTGCTGCAAACTAGTTAAGAAAGAGGGTTGGAGGTTAGGCAACTTGTAGGCATTTGAGTGCAAATTTGAAATTACCCGCATCAACCTCATAGCCATCAGGTACTCCATGATATTTTTTTTCTTGTTTGGAGGTCAGGAAGGGTTTGGCTACTTGATTTTCCTTTGACGCTATGAACTAGCTCAAGCACTGCAAATTTAGACAGGCGCTATGAAATGAACTACATAATGTGCTGCAAAAACTCTGTTCTAAGACTACCGAAATGGCATTTTTGACCAACTGACTTCCAGGAGGATTTATGGGTAAACCGGGATGAATTTTCAAAATCCAAAGGAGGTTATTTTCAGTCATGGACCCGTGAACATTAACCTCTTTCATTTTTTACACAGGTTTCATGGATTGGGATATTCAAAAGAATCTTTGAGCCCTATTTTTTCCATTTTCATGATTTTATGTTTGAGACATGTTTTTGCGACACATATTCCGGCCACCTGGAGATGAATTTCAAGAAATCGAGAGAGGTTTTCTTTAGAACGAGTTTAACTACAAAAACCGTTCTCCAATTTTACACAACTATTATATTTTGAGAATTACAATTGGCATTTTGAAGCCTATTTTTCATAATTTCACCTCCTGAAAAGCAGGAAATCAGTTAAAACATGTCATTTTTTGTTTGTAACTGTTTCTATTTTGGGAAAGGGGTTGGATTTCCAATTGGTGAGCTGGAAATGACCTATATTTATATATATTTATTGTACAAGAGGAGAGGAGGGTTGGATTCATGATCCAAGGGAGGCTAGAGAGAGTAGGAACAATATTAGTTGCTCATTTGTAGGCTTGAGGGCCTGTTTGTAATGACATTTTCTGCTATTAAATATTCATGAGGGATATTATGAGATTGTCTTCTATGTTTTTCCATTTATTTTTTATATTCTTTCTTGAATATATTGTAGGTTTTGAGGATCATAGCTTCCATTGATTTATGGATTCATGAACAACAAAGGATTTGTTGTAGCTTTCCCATTTAATCATTGTTCATTGTTTAAGCAAATATTTATCTGTTGCAGAAAGGATCTCTACATAATGGATGTTCTTCCTTTTTTCATATTCACTATGCTTCTACTCATCATTATATTTCCCTTTTTCTGATATACATTTTGATTTCCTTTTATCTATAGGATGTTATGACTCCATGCCCAATGGAATGCCTCATCACACTTTTTTCTGTCGTCTCCCTTTATTTCTCATCTTGTTGATCCACCTACTCAAACCATTTTAAACCATTTACATTTTGATGGGTATTGGGATTATCCTCTAGCAGTCTGAGGGTGACTCTCAATGATAATAGGCACCAAATGGAAAAAAAGGCTCTAACTATGATGCGCATGGAAGGAAGGCTCTACCACATAAAAAAAAACCACTTATCAACAAGGAAGGTTAGTGTCGCAATTTAGTGGGGTCGATCCTAAGATCAAATGAATGAGGAGACATATAATGCAAAAATGTAAATAGGGAAAAACCTAACCTATATTCCATTTTCGAGGTCAATACCTGTCAGAATGGATAGATAGAATGAAAAAATGTCAGAGAAAAAATGTCTCCAAGATCCTGCATATAAGGCCAATAACACTCATCTAGAAGTTAATAAATCTAATATAGATAGAAACTTTAGAAAATAAGAGGTGATACTGAATACAAAAATTGAAAAAAAAAAATTGGACTATATAATATGGTACAAGGCACCACACATCTTTATGTCTCATGCATGGTAGGGGTTTAGGTAGAGTCTACTCCTAGGATCTGGCCAAGAGTCTCTTTGATAATCAACTTGAAAAGTCACCCAAAAGGGAAGAAAAAAACAACCATGGTGTAAGTATTCCCATGGTATAGAAACCATATTCCTAGTTTCAAGATAGCCTCATCCAAAGGAAATCCAATATCTGAGAAATCACATGAACGAGGGTCGACAAACCCAAAGGGTGAAGTAAATTGAACATATTACATATAATGATGGATATTTTGGCCAGGACCAACAGAGTCTATCAATGAAGAAACACAAGAAAAAGGGCTTTAGGATCTACAAACAACAATATCAGACTCACAAGGAAACTCGATATCACTTGGACCAACAGGGGGAAGCAAGGGATCCCATGCCCCCATTGGATAAACCAATGGATGAATTGTTGAGACCGAGTCTCGAGAAGGAAAACATGAGTGAAAAAGTTCCTTCTCAGGAGAAATTGAAAATCAAGGATAAGATGCCACATAATTTATCTGTGGTGGGGTAGATTCCACATGAACACTAGGAACATATAAAGGGGCATCCTAAACTAACGTCAAATTAGGATTGTGATTATTAGATTCTAGTTGGTCGATAGTGACAATTCTTCCATTGTGAGGGAAATGAATCATCCAGAAGAGTGTAGACACCACAACATTCATAGTATATAAATAATCACACCCAAGAAGCATATTGAAATCTAATGGGCCTTGCACCACTATAACATGGAAAAAGAAAATCTTCCCACCTAACTAAATAGGAATCTGAGGAAGAATCCCCAAATACTCACTAGGACGTCTGTCAAAAGCCAACAACTCATGCAAAGTAGACACAATCTCAGGAGAACCCAAAGCTTGTCAAGCCAAGGAGGATAAAATACTTGTGGAGGCCCCTTTATACACAATACATCAGTAAATTTGTTTTTATATAACTTCAACCCTTATCTGAAAGGTTGTAGAAGAAGGAAGTTGAGACTCAACAAGGTCATTCCAATCAAAGGAAACCATCCTAGGACTTGGAGGGGGTGTATCTAAGTGAGAGGAATGCCCCCTTGTTCTGAAAGTACTGAATAGGAAATGTTAAAAACATAGTCGACAGACACATCACTCCCCAAGAGAAGAGTGAGATCAACCAAATATTGCATCGACGTGACCACTTTGGTAGAATCGACACTGTCCAAGAGAAGACTGGGATCAATCGAGAATTTCATCGGCGTTACCACTTTGGTAGAATCAACACTCTCCAAGAGAAGAGTTGGATCAACCAAAGATTGCATCATAACGACCACTTACTCAACCATTGTATGAATAGGATATGAGACAACATGGTCTAAAATCACATCACCCTCCAAAAGAGGAGTGGGATGAGCCAAAGGTTGCATCAACATGACCAATTTCTCAACTATTGGATGAATAGGCTACGAGACAACATGGTATAAAGGTGCATCACCCCCCCAAATAGTAGTGGGATCAGCCGAAGATTGTATCGGCATGACCAATTTCTCAACCACTAGCTGAATAGACTATGAGGAAACCTCAGAAGACTCAAAATCAGAAGAGCTTATAGACAAATACCACAATATTCATGCCTCTAGAATTCCAGAGAATAGATGAGTAAGGTGATTTACCTTGTAAAGCTTATGAGGGAACTTAGGATTATGTCCTATCAGTCTAGGTTTCTCAATAGAATCAATTCCCCTAGAATCACTAACAATGGTTGGTTTCACATATCCAAAATGAATTGCAGAGGTTGGTGATTGGTCGATAACATGACTCGAAGAGGCTATAGACCTATTTCCAATATGACTAACAATGACTCAACCTTTTCCCCCAACATGAATTACAGAGGCTGGGTTCTTTCCCCCAACATGACTCACAAAGGTTATTGATAAATATCCAACATGACTAAAAAAGGTTGGTTTTTTTCCCCCATAATGACTTGCAGGGGTTCGGTGTTGGTACTCAACATGACTTGCAGAGGTTGATGACCTATCTCCAACATGACTTGTAGAGGTTGGTGATTTCTTCTTTCTATTCTTCCTCTTTCTACTTCGTTTAGACTTCCAATTACTAGTAGCTACACTTTCAACAGAGAAGGTAGAAGGAGGAGGATAATAATTTGTTGATGAAGGAACATCAAAATGATTCCCATGACATAAGGTGCTTAATTGAGAAGCATCAAGAGGATTCGAGACATTTTGAATGGTACCCAACCAAACCGGTAGTCCCACATGCAACCCAGGAATGTAAAAAGTGGGCATCAAAGGAACACCAATGTTTCCAAAGAAAGGGAAAGAAAAAGAATCCCCTTGCCAAGGGGTACCTTGGTTGGTATCATCGGGAACATTTTCCATGAAGATCTTATGCACAGGCTCTCCCCTTGCGGGATCATTCAAGTCTGTAAAAGTATCACATACTGACTCAAGTGAACCAATGTTATAAAAATATTATTATAAGGAGGAGTCTCCATGTTTCCAAGTAGAATAATAAACATTCATCATGACCGATGGAGTGGGAGGTTTACCAACTTAGGTCAAAGACACAAAGAAATGACTGAATAACTTGCTATGGAAAAATAGGGAGCACAAAGCACACCACTAAAAAGAAAAGCCTAAAAGATACAAACCAAAAATGTTACCCTTATGAATGCTTCCGACCCAGGGAGATGAAGTCTTGATCATCCAAAGAATTCAAAAAGGAAAAAAACTAGACAAGAGAAGGTGTTACCCAGACCTTCAATCGACGATCCCTTTGGGTGTTTCCGAGAGAGTACAGAGTTTACCTTAGGTACCGTGATACACCCCTCATAGTCACATGTGTGTCAACCTATATAATGGTGACTGGGCCACCAACTTGTAATCAACAACTAGGGGGTACCAGTGACAACTAGGTGAGTGTATGGGTAGGGTAACTAATCTCGAAGATCACCCCGAGGCCTGAAATGCAACAGGGCTAGAATCACTCTTAGAGTAACTTGGACAGATCCAAGTTTCTCATAGGCCTGACACAAGTCGGGCCAGTAACGATACATGATTCACCCCCAATAAACACTCTCCAAAATGCTTTGTCAGGATCAGGAGTGGATATCTCTGTCACCATCCTCCATGTGGCCTCATGTTTGAATCTTGTGTTAGAGGAGATTCCCGGATTAAGTAATTACAAGGTGGATTTTCACACCCTAGCACAAACACCTAAGTTAAATTTTGGTTTGACTTGGAGAGTTTACCTCTCCACACCTAATCCAAGGCCCTAGCCTAAGCTATTTGTGAACCCTAGGGAAACTGTTACTAATATATTTTAGATTAGCACATTCATTTTAGGGGATTTTCTTACTCAAGGAATAGAAGTGAAACTTATGTTGTTTGAGACTCTTGTGAAAAATAAACTACTTAGAACACTGGAAAGTAAGACTTTACACTAATTCTACAAATGAAAAAGATTTTCAAGCAAAAAACATGACAATCCTTCAAACATAAAAATGAAATATTTTCTCCTTTCAACGCAAAATGAACAATGCAACTTTCGAGTGAAACAAAAGAGAAAATGAAAGTATTTTCTTTCTTATTTTTTCTTTTGAAATGCTTCCAAGATGAGAAGAAAACACAAAACTATGATAATTTCTTTTTCTTTTTCAAATAACAATTAAACGTAATGCAAATAAATAAAGAGACTGAACTATCATAAAAAACTAGGTTTTCTTTTTTATGTTTTCTTTCAATAAAAGAAAAAATAACAAAATATGCTAAAAGAAACTTCAAGCTAAAATAAGCCAAAAATGATTGGAAACACATAGAGACAAGACGATTTTTTTTATTTATTTTTTATTTTTTACTTTTATTTATTTCATAAACAATCTGATCCCACAAACTGTTTGAACCCCAAACAACATAAATTTATGGAACCTAGGAAGACTTGGGAACCACAAGTTTCCTATAGGAAAAGGAAAATATTTTGAAACAATTCTCCAAAAAAACAATGATGTGTGATATGCACAACCAATCTGTGTATGTGTGTGGGCTGTATATAATGTAGACCACGTATGTACATGTGATGTATAGAGAACAAGGTGCATACACCTCTATAGATTTTCAAAAAAAGAAAAAGTTTGGACAAACAACTTGGGCAAGGGAAGCTGGTAGGCACTTGCAGGGTGACCAGAGACCCAATATGACTTATAACACTCAGAAAAATCAGAAATAAACTGAAAAAATCAAATCAAATAAAGATCTCCCTCTCAGACCCTAGAGAGACTCCCAGGTGGAGTTGCCAATTCTGGTATAGGGAAAATCCCCCTATAATGGGTCTAAGGTAAAGGCAGAGCGATAACTCCATTAAAATATTGTTCTACCCTTAATCTACCCCCAAACCATCTAAAATAAGTGACAAGATACAAAGGAAAGAGAGTTAATGACTGCACCTTTAGTCCTTGTGGTTGGTGTAGACCTCTTTCGTTTGTTGTTGACTCCTAGATCACAAATCTCCTCCCAAATCTAACCTGCAAAAGGTTAGGAATACAATAAAACAACACATGCAATCTCTATTGATCACTTTAAAATTCTAGACATAGATATAAATTCTCAAATTAAAAAAAACATGTAAACATAGGGTTTTTTGGGACAAGGATAAACTCTTTTATTCAATTTCAAGATAAAAAGGATTACAACCTTTGTTGGAAACCTCTCCATGAACCAAGTCCAGGATACTCTGTCATGAATCCAAGTGCATAAATCCCACATTATCTTCTTACAACCAACATATCACCAAGGGAAGGAGGAAGGGTTGCATAAGGAAAAAGACTGGAGGGGAATGCTAAGGCTAAAACTCAGAATGGGATGCAAATCTTGGGCTAAGAAAGGGAAGGGATTTTGGAAGTGTTTTTTTATTCTTTTTCTTATGTTCATAAATCACTCCCCAATACCTCTTTTTATATGAGAAAAATATGGTTATTCAGTTTTGGGATGGGATACAATGGTTAAAATGGTTAGGAAACCCTCCATAGCCCATAAAATCCACCGAATTTCATGCAATTTTATAATTTTTTCAACTTTTGGAGGTAAACACGGGCTAACTAGCATGTAACACTCGTGTGTACGTAGGATAACTAACATGAAACACACATGTGTACACAGGCTATTAGTGCAACATGGCACATACACTATCCAAAAAATGGTTTTTTAAAAGGAAGCCTCGATAGTATTTTGGAAAAGTATGTAAATGGAAGGGCCAATGTCTTGTATGCATAGATAAGGCATTTTGGACTATAACATCAGTTCACTGCAAGTGATATACTGAGGTCATCATTCGAGGAATATGAATCTACATATATATAATCCTATTCTTGAGGGTTGTTTCTTACAATCAATGTACAACAAGAGGTCATATCACTAAAGCATACTTTTTAATGGACTAGTTGTAGGTTATGGTACATAGAGATGAGTGGTTACCTTTTTTTTCTACAACACATAGACAATTATATTAATCCACCAATCAAATCACTATCAATGCAATTGATTTAGCTGTGGTGGGTATATGGGTGCTATCAAACAATGACTATTGAATTGATTTGAATGAGTAAATCACATGGGTGGTTGTAGGTACATTCACACATCACACATGAAATACATCATAACCAACAATCAGTTCATAATGAAAGGGTTGTTACATGGAATGGTAAACTATATTTCAGTTGTTGAGATCATTGTTGTGTTCCACTACCATGAGATCATTGTTGTGTTCCACTACCATGACCCAAACAAAACAAAAAACAATGTGTTCATTAATTAACCTGCAATTAGAGGACAATGGCAATGGTGTAGGTGGATACAATTACAAATGTTAAACCCAACAATTCCGTTAAGGGATAAGTGAATAGTGGGTGGATGAGTTCAAATTAGATTTTTGGGATGTTAGAAGTACCACCATAACGAAAAAAGGAAATATGACTAAATATATGACCAGTTGAAAATAAAATAGAGATTAAAATGGCTAAATATACTACCAATGGATGGAAATTAGTTAATACAAATGACTAAATATAAAACCAATGGATGGAAATGAATTAATAAAAATGACTAAATATACTACCAATTGATGGAAATTAATGATCACAATGCCTAAATAAATGACTAACATAATGTTGACGGGCGAAATTGACCATCCGTCAACTGGGAGAGTGGAACCGGTCCGGGGTTGTCTAAATAACCCAAGTCGTTTGGTATGGACCACCCTGACGAGTTTAACGGCTCCGTTGGCCGCTCTGAGGTCTCGTAAGGAAACCAAAGAGAAAGTG
>ML778111.1:1589974-1626502 GCA_009831015.1 Picea engelmannii | reverse complement strand
ATTATGCATTCCTTGTTACTTCCAATTTGATAAAAGATATAACAGTTTAAGGATTCAGTTTATAAATGATAGCTTTGACTTCTTTATGAATTGAATTATCATATATGAGTTTGCTGCACAGTAGGTTTCCCTCTTGCATAAATTCATAATCAGAAAATTGTTATGATTTCTTTTATGTCTTGTTTGTCCTGTAACCCACTTCAGGAAGCATTATAGCTGATCCTTTGCGAGAAGCTTAAGGGCTAAATGGTGTGAATTTCTTCCTCCAACCAACTTACGAAGTCATCATACACAGGGCAAACTTGGAGCATTTCCAGGTTAATTAGTTAGATGTTTATTGCTTTAATTAATTAGTAGTTAGATTTAGATTAGATTATTTAATTCCAGTTAGCTTTCTTTCTGTTTATAAATACAAAAAGACAAAAGAGACCCTTGGCTGTCTTAGGGCAGCGAACACATGAGTTTTNCAGGTTTTAATCAAATCTGTAGTTTGTCCATAATGTACATTTGTGAATAAGGAATGATCATAACTGATAATTAAGTAGTTGATTTGAGTTATTATAATCATAGTTAGTATTTTGTAGTTAGTAGTTTATAGTTAGATTAGTATAGATTAGTTAAGTTTGTTTTTATTAGTTTCTAGTTTCCTCTATTTTAGTTTGATTTCTTTTATTTAGTTAGATTAGTTTATTTTAGTTTGTTTTATTAGTTTCTAGTTTCCTTAGTTTAGATTATTTAGCTCAGATCACTTTCTCTTTGGTTTCCTTACGAGACCTCAGAGAGGCCAACGAATCCGTTAAACTCGTCAGGGTGGTCCATACCAAACGGCTTGGGTTATTTAGACAACCCCGGACCGGTTCCACTCTCCCAGTTGACGGACGGTCAATTTCGCCCGTCAACACATAACTAAATACATGAACGATTAGCATCAATCAATGACTAAAGAAATGATTAAATACATGACCAAATCGATAAATTTGGTCACGTTATAAATGATCGACAATAAACTGCTAATTGTCACGTGACCAAACTTAGTAATTTATATGCAATTTGTAGTAGTTTTTTAGTCATTTGTCGTTTTTTTTTCTACTAGTGTGCATACTAAACCTAATATTCCAACATACAAATAATTCACATTTATGTATGCACATTACTAGGGGAAAAAATAGTTGCTCACCTCATGGCCATGAAACCTTCAGGGAAATGGACCAGAGGAAAAGTATAACTGACCTCCTAGGAAGAGTAGAGTAAGTTCGCACACTGTTTAGGAAAGGAAGAAAAGAAAGGAACAAAGTTATGTTCCTCCACCAAGAAATATATATCCTCCTCCCCAGTCATTCTTGGCACCTTTGCAATAAATTCATGAAAATGAAAAGACACAAAAGTGGTTTTCATAATAAGTCAAAATATACAATCGAGGAGTGTATGTTGATATCTCTACCATGGCTATGGATGATTGTTAGTGGTGCAACAACACCATTGTGAGGTTTCTAACTTTGGAAAACAAACAACACCATGCATTTCTAAATATCTGTGAGTTCCAAATCACCTCTCGTCAAGTGGATATCATTTATTGGCTAAGTGGAAAGAGGCATGAAATCAGGAAAATCCCCATGAGTGACAAATATGAATGATTCTTGGGTTATATTTATATGCATGTGTTGTGCCTCAACCAAGTTTTGGAGAACCTTGGTCATGTTTGACCATTTTTGGGACGTCGACAGGCTGGTCGAAGATGGAGCACTCGGGCTAAGCGGAGATCTCAAGATCTCGCCCTCTTTTGCGGACTTTTTGGGTTTAGGGTTTATGTAACAGGTATGGGATGTCAGCCCATGGGTCTTACCCATGCTTAGGCCTCTTTTGTAATGTATAAATAAGTATCTAGGTGATGTAAGTAAGAGTCAAGTTCTTGAGACCTAATAGGACGATGGCTTAGTGCTAATGTTAGGTATGTGCAAGAAGATGTGTTAAGGCTTCCAGAGCTAAGTGCAAGTGTTTTGTAATTTCTTTGTGCATAGACTGTGTAAAGGCTTGGTGCTTGGATCTAACTCAGGGAAGGAGGATCTGGTGAGGTGCGCTTAGATCTTTTGTCTTATGCAGAGTTTTCTTTGTGGCTCTATGCATGTAAGAAGATTGGAAGAAGCTAATAAAAGAGGAGAAGAGTTTGTGGACGTAGCCCCACACTGGGGGTGAACCACGTATATCATGTGTTGTGGTTTCTTTGCGCGATGTGGTTGAAACTTGATATGTTATTGATGTGATCTATGCTTAGTGTTATAATCTTTATGTATGTTATATCCATCTGATTTAGTAGCTTAGTGCTTAACAATATGAATGAAGGTTAGATCTAGTTTGATGTTATGTGATGAATGCTTAGATGTGCTTAGACCTTGATGAATACTACGTTGTCTTGTAATTAGGTTTTTTACCTGTGATGTGAATAAGGGTCAAAGACTAATTAATATTAATTGTTAAGTTCTCTATTAAGTATTTTGATCACAAATCTATGTCCCACCTAGGTTGTAGACACTTGATTCCTCCAACCCCCCTGCCTCTACCTCGGGTGAGACTTCATCTGCTTCAGAGGTGTTTCCAAAAGTGCCAGTAGTTAGGGTTTTGTTGGTGCATTGTTGAAGTGTTGAACCCGGGGTCTACCCCTGTGCCAACAAATGGTTCCGTTGTTGGGCACTGAAACTATGATTGTTGGGAACTGAAGAAAAGAGAAAGATTTGTGCGTAGATCTGCTGTTGTAGTGTGTAGTATTCTACTTGACTTGTGAATCTATGTGCTAAGAAGGGAGCTATATCTGAAGAAAAGAGGTAAGATATTAAAGCTTTATGCTTTGATAAAGGTAAGGTAAGTGGAAATTTTTGTTTTGAAAGTATGAATCTAGGCATGTTTGATAGATCTTGTCCTAGTCTGAAAACTAGGACACAACTAGAAGAAAGAAGATTTGATATGAATAGATATGATAAATTTAATAAAATATATGTTATTCCTATGCATAGAAATAATTTTTGGACTAACAAGTGGATGCAGGATCCTAGAAAGAATTTTTTGCAGGTCCATCACTGTGATCATAGTGCACAGTACAGGAAAGGTTGGGGATCATTTAAGAGAAATAAAGGATTGACTCTTTGTCATAGTTGTTGAAGATTGAGACATATTGATAAGGAATGCCCTGGTAGAGGTCCTATTTGCCTTTGTTGTAAAGCTACTGGACATGAATTTTTGGATTTCCCTAGAACGATTGCTAAATTTGAGAAGATGAACATGAAACAAGAAAACCATGAAGAAGGTCAAGAGACTAATAATATACTAGAGAACTAGAAAGAATCAGAGGCTATGTTATTGCAGATGAAAGAAACAATGAATGATCGCATAAACATCATTTTACCAGAGATCTTAAGAGAGAAGAAATTCATATAAACAAGAATAGGAGACTTTGACATAGACTGTGTATTGGATGCAGAAACACAGGTGAACATTATGCCAGAAATTACTTAGGAAATTTTGGGAAAGATTGCTATGATTCCTTCATTGGGAGGAATATAATTTTTTAAAGGAAAGATGATAACCCTATGTGGAAGAATTACTCATGTACCTATGAGTGCTCATGGAACATCGACAAAATAATAATTCAAGGTCATTAAGTTTGTTGAGAACAATGCTCCTTTTTCACTTTCGTTAGGAAGGACTTGGGTTGAGAGAGATCATATCCGAAGGAAAGAAGAAGAGGAATCTATAGAACAAAAATAAATAAAAATTAAGGGATTTCATGGCTAGGATAATAGCGTGCTTAATAGAAGAACATGAGGACAAGTTGAAGCAACTGAGGGCCAAAGACTTGGCTATCAAAGTTGAAAGAACGCAATAAGGCTTAAAAAACTTATCCATGTAGAAGATAAGAGAACCTACTCCAGAAACAATAAGAGAAGAAGTATTACCCTAGAACCCTATGAAAGACCCTCAATTGTGTGAAGTTACTATGCTAAGAGAAGATAAGAAAAATAATGGAAATAGGAATCCATAGATACAGATCACATGAAAGAAGGTAAGAAAGCTCAGTAAGAAGAAATCAAAGCTAGAAAAATTGTAGGGGGTTCTAGAGAGGACTTCACAAAAGGAAGAATTGCAGAACTTGAACCTCGTCGGAATAGAAGATAAGCACAGACTGACACTTCACCACGATGAAGAAATATGACTGTTGGAGGTGTCTCAACCGTTAGAATGACGCTCCAGAATGGCTAGAAACACAGTTATTTCCGGAAATATCACCATTGGACCGTTAGGACCGTGCCATAATAGATGGAATCATATTGATTGAGGCATTCCTGCCCATTGGAGGATTATGTTATGACGTTGTCTACTTATTCTGTCGCATGTTTCATTGGGGACACTTTTTCAAGATGAGATATTCAATCCCATAGAGAACCGATTGCTACCATGTTGTGAATTTGAGACCTTGCCAACCACTTTGTTTACCTTGAGCGTCTGTTCACCTATTCGAGATATCTGATCTAGAGCGTGCATGTCAGACGAACTTAGAGTAGTAGAGAAGTCTGTCGAGGAGATCCTAATAGACCTTATTGTTGAGAAGTCCATGTCTACAAGAGAACAGGCCTTGTCGATGAGAAGATTGCAATCATCCCCGTCGACTGCACGTCGATATCATCCATCCCGAACTACGTTAGAGAAAAGGATTAAGCACGAAGATGACCTAGCGAATGAGAATCTCATCCTGTCAGTCTTACCCGACTATATCTCACCTTTGGCTGGTGTGGTTAGTCGTGACAATGTCCCAAGATATTTTGACTATACACTAATCACTATGTACCTCCTGAAGGGGATACGCACAGTTGGACTGCAGTTGGTACAGATTCTGACGCTCAAGATCAATGGTTTCAACTTAGGAGACTGGAAGAATTATGGAATTCTCAAACCACATAATTACTTGACAAATACAACGGGGAAGAAGTTAAGGATAGGCCCCTAGTCGTGGACCATGGACATTGCGAGATAAATAATCTATAATGTGATGAAGATACCACACTTCGACAGACATCAGGAGGTTAATGCATGTGTTAAACTCCTCCTGTCATTCTTCCATGGAGGGTACCTGTGGTTGGATAGGCGCATCACTATAGATCTGACATTAATCCACCAGATCATTGGATTGAGCATGCAAGGACCGAACCCTCAGAATTTTTACCCAGGGAAGGTTGTAGATCGTGCCTTGGCGTAAAGAATAAAGGACAAATATGGTGATGTAGAGAAGAGGAAGCGGGGATACATGGTATCCTCCATACAAAATGGCATAGTGCACCTAGATTGTTAGCTGATAGAAGGCAAGCTTGTGAGGAAGAATATACCAATGTAGGTCATGGGGTTCATTGTCGGCCTCGTAGGAAAGTGCATTGAAGGGATGCATACGAATTGGGTGAGATACCTTGTCAACTAGTTAGATTAGGATTTGGACTAGGGATACGAGTTTCACTTTAGTTGGTTGTTGATCCTCATTGCCTTTGTCGCTTGGGATATGCCGGAGGGAGAGACCTTCCCAAAAGCCTAGCCGTCTGAACCATTGGCCGCGAGGTTCACCACCTTGTGGTACTCAAGCAATATGGCGAAGAAATGGAAGTCAAATGTTGTCTTCCACACTTACTACTTACAGCTCATGAGAGCCATTGAGTCATTCCCCTGAATGACTCCGAATACACTCCATCGGTTCAGGCCACTGGCGAATTTCTGCGCAGATAGACACTTCGTTTACATCACTACGTTTAGGGATGAAACCAAGGAGGAGTTGTAGTCGTACTATAAATTAAATGATGAATACATGGAGGAGATAAGTAATGAGTGGCCGACTAAATTCCTTATACCAATCGAGAAGACATAACTCTCCAACCCCTATATCATCAGAAGTCCTGTAGTCACCCGAGAAGAATATGATGGATCGGGAAACACTAAGAAGAAGAAGAAGAAGAAGGAAGAAGGAAGATGTGCAGGAAATAAAAGTGCATCTGAGGAAACTGCATCAGAGTCACCTGGAGGAGGAGGATATGATGAAGTAAACCAAGAAGAGGATGAAGGGGAAGAAGACATGTAGGAACAGGGTGAAGTAACACCACCTAAAGATCCCCTTGTAGAGGTCAAGACATAAAATAAAATAAAGGTTTCTCCAAAGAAACCCTCAACACGGAAAAATTCACAAGCCAATAAGTCTCAATTACAGACTATACTTATGGTGGATGATATCGACCTCATCATCGCAGTTGCATCAGATATCTCAGAGGATATTTTGCAGGGAAACGAAGAAATACAGGAGATAATGTATGAACGGATCAAGGCAGAGCTAAAAGTGGTACAACAGGCTCTCTATTCGATCTGCACAGTGTCTACTGCACCATTGTCATCAAGAGGTATAGAAGTAGGACATGATCCTTCCCAACTACGCAGATTAACAGATACGATAGAGGCTCACCTTCATCAAGTCCATGAGGAAAAAGAGCAGGACATAGATGCCTTGAAACAAGTAAAGGAGGAATCCCTAGATAAAATTCAGGTTGCACAGAAAGAGAAAGATGAGCTCCAAGCGAAGTTTGAAGAGGACAAAGAGAAGATCCAGAGAGAGAAATATCAACTGCTCATGAAGCAGATTGGAGTTAGAGAAGCAGTCACTTGAGCACTTCTCTCCGTGCTAGGATTAGCACTGATGGAAGAAGAGACAGGTGAGGGCCAAGTGGGGAAGCTCACTGAAGCCATTCAAAAGCTTCAAGCAAGAGTATCAAAACTGGAATTGCAGGCAGTGTTGAACACTCTGTAGGAAGTGCGAGACCAGAGGGAAGAAACTACCCGAAGTGCACTCAAAAGAATCAAGGCATTGGTGTTAGAATGAAAGAAACTCAGTAACCGAAGTGTGCAGACCTATGAGTGCCTTGTAGAGGACCTAGAACTAAGAACATTAGAAGCACATCTCCATGAGGCAAAGAAATAAGCATAGACAATGCAAGCACAACTAAAACTGCTTTCTGCAGTTGAGAATATGAAAAGGTCATAGGAACAACATGCAGTTTAGTAGCAGGTCCATTCCATCCAGAGTAGAGTCATGGAAGCGACCCAAAGAATCCATCCGGTACAGGATGAGGCTTGCACACTTTTTGAGGAGATCAAGGGACACGGTACACATCTGGAACAAGTGGTCACCATAGTGGAATAACGCTTGGAAGGACATGCCACTAAGACCTTCATTCAGGAGTTCACCGAGCAGGAGGCTTTGGCGAAGAAGTAAGTTGAGGAAGCTTGAGCCAAGCTCGAGGCCTTCGAAGCATAATTTTCCATATCAGAGTGACTCAATATGAGTCACAGGTGAGTGTTGGGGGCTAGTTGGACCTCGACCAAGTTTTGTAGAACCTTGGTCGTGTTTGACAATTTTTGGGACTTCGACAGGCTGGTCGAAGAAGGAGTGCCTGGGATAAGCAGATATCGCGGGATCTTACCCCCTTTTGCGGAATTTTTGGGTTTAGGGTTTATGTAACGGGTATGGGATGTCGGCCCATGGGTATTACCCATGCTTAGGCCTCTTTTGTAATGTATAAATAAGTAGCTAGGTGATGTAAGTAAGAGTCAAGTTCTTGAGACCTAATAGGATGATGGCTTAGTGCTAATGTTAGCTATGTGCAAGAAGACATGTTAAGGCTTGCAGAGATAAGTGCAAGTGTTTTGTAAGTTCTTTGTGCACAAACTGTGTAAAGGGTTGGTGCTTGGACCTAACTTGAGGAAGGAGGATCTGGTGAGGTGCCCGTAGATCTCTTGTCCTATGCAGAGTTGGCTTTGTGGCTCTATGCATGTAAGAAGATTGGAAGAATATAATAAAAGAGGAGAACGATTGGTGGACGTAGCCCCATGTTGGGGGTGAACCACGTGTATCCTGTGTTGTGGTTTCTTTGCACAATGTGGTTGATATGATATTGATGTGATCTATGATTAGTGTTGTAATCTTTATGTATGTTAGATGCATATGATGTGGTATCTTAGTGCTTAACAATATGAATGAAGGTTATATCTAGTATGATGTTATCTGTTGAATGGCTTGATGTTCTTAGACCTTGATGAATACTGTGTTGTCATGTAATTAGGGTTTTTACCTACAATGTGAATAAGGGTCAAAGACTAATGAATGCTAATTTCTAAGTGTTGTGTTAAGTATTGTGATCATAGATCTATGTCCCAGCTAGGTTGTATACACTTGATTCCTACAACCCCCCCTTCCTCTACCTCGAGTGAGACTTCATTTGCTTCGTAGGTGTTGTTGAAAGGGTCGATAGTTAGGGTTTTGTGGGTGCATTGCTGAAGCGTTGAACCTTGGGTCTGCCCCTATGCCAACAACATGCATGAATAATTTGTGGGTCATTGTTTCGAGTTGAAATTAGACTCTCAAAGTCTCTAATCCATACCCATAAGAAGAGAAACAAAGATTCTAGTTTCGACCAATGAATTGCCATTTGTTGAGCACTCAACAAACCCTCAAAATTTCATAAAATTTTGGGGTACAAATTTCTTTGATTTTATCCATAGGTTATGATTTTCACGTGACCATGATTAGTTTTGGAGTTTTTTAATTCATTTTTTATTTTCTTAAACGAGTCACGAACCTAGCCTAAATTATCACTAGAATGAAGAGAAAGCTGGAGAATATAAAAACTCAGAAAAGGAGAGTTTTCGACACTTAGCATTTTTAAAGATATTTTTTTTTTCTCTTGAATTGATTTTCCCCGACATTCGATAGTCATATCTTAAGAATGTCAACGTTGATGCACATCGAGCGTCAGCCGCGATGGCATACAAGTGCGCCATATGAGACAATATTACCTTTGGAACGTCAATGCTGATAAAATTCAGGCTTCGACCATGTCAATAAATGAATGGCTTGTTAAATTATGAGCTTGATTTCTTATGTAGATTAATTCTTTTATTTTCTTCAATACTTTGATTCCAACTCAATATACTTCAACAATACCAAATCATAATCGAATATCAATAACTATGTAAATGAGTAAGAATGCACATCAACAACACATATAGCCTAGGGAAACCCTATATAGGGAGAAAAACCCCAACACACAATATTCCTCTATTGCATTAATAATGTAAGATCTCTTACAAATATCCACCAAGAATGTACTTCTCTCAAAGAGATTTCCAAGATGACTCTGACCTGACAAAGACTTACAAGACCTTACTGAAATACACCTTTGATATGCTTCCTCTTTATCACTGATGTGCTCCTCTATTACTTCACCCTCAACCTGCATATGAAAATTGTGTTTCAAAACTGTATTGCGGAACTGTGTTGAGGAGAGGGTTTGACCTCTTCTTATATAGGCTGAAGAGGGGAAGAGGAGAAGCTCGAAATAGTAACCTGATTGCATGCATTAATCATAACTCATCTTCATACTTTAGTTCAAAATTAGAACTAGACTTGAGATTGGTTACAACTCAACATTACACTTTAGTTCGAACTTTAGAACTAGACTTAAGACTGACATGCTTTAGTTAGAACTTAGAACTAGACTTAAGACTTTAGTTGCAACTCAACATTACACTTTAGTTCTAATATAGAACTAGACTCAAGACTTTAGTTACAACTTTTGACAAGGCAATTCGAAATTATCTTCATGGTGGATAATGTTTACACGTGCCAACGCACTAGATCAATACCACTACATCATTTGTAATATTAGGAATATCGTTTGTTTATAGCTCATAGGAATTTTACATTCAACCTAACTTTTTCTAGATACCTTGACTTTTTCTCATGTATCACAAGGTTTGACTAGGCTCACAAAGGTTGTATGTTCCCCCTGACTTTTTCACTAGTCTGTCTATGCTCACAGAGGTTGTACATTCCCCCTGAATTTTTCACTAGACTGTCTATGCTCACAGAGGTTGTACATTCCCCCTGACTTTTTCATTAGACTCACATAGCATCTCGTTCATCCTGACTTTTAGTTTGACTCATATAGGTTGTCTGTTCCCCCTGGCTTTTTTCAATACCTCACAAGACTGGTTGATTCTCCAAATCTCCCTGGATAGCCTCAGGGTGGCCCATATGGCCTCTCATTGGAGAATGACTGTCGATGCTACCAAATTTAACACTCCCTCTTAGTGAGGGAGTCATTCTCAACCACACCAAGCTTGCCTCTCAGCTACACAAATTGTCTCGAGGTCAAAGTCTTGGTCAGGATATTAGCTACCTACTCTCTCGTGGATATGTACTATAACTTTATAGTTTTTCTCTGGACCAAGTCTCAGATGTAGTGGTACCTCATGTCAATATGTTTTGACCTGTCATGAAATAC
Organism: Picea engelmannii; assembly: GCA_009831015.1. NCBI lineage: Eukaryota > Viridiplantae > Streptophyta > Pinopsida > Pinales > Pinaceae > Picea > Picea engelmannii. The sequence goes on along the minus strand of ML778111.1, from coordinate 1,616,141 downwards.
CAGGTTCTCTGTCAATTTTATGCAACTTTGATTATCATAGTGAACCATCGTCATCTCGAGCTTGTCACCAAACAACCCAGAAACCAATTTTATGAGCCATACTACTTCCTTTCTAGCATCACTTGCTATAATTTACTCAGCCTCTGTTGTAATCTGTGCAATGGATCCCTACTTTTGGCTTGACCAAAATATCATAGCAAATCCTAAACTGAAGCAGTATCTGAAAGTACTCTTCTGATCCATTGGGCTTCCTGCCCAGTCAGCATCTGCATATCCATGCAGAAATAAACCACCACTGGATGTATATATGAAACCATAAGTAATGGTCCCTATGAGATATATCAATATGTGCTTTGCTGCCACCCAATATCTCTGTCTCAGTTCAGTCATGAACTGACTCATTGAAATCACTGCATATCATATATCTAGCCTAGTGTGGATCATGTACATCAATGATCCAATCAGTTGCCTATACATGATGGGATCCACCAAATATGAACCTGTATCAGAATCATGCATCTTATTCAGGTTGGTAACCATTGGAGTAGACATGGATTTGCAATCCATCATACCAAACCTCTTTAGTACATCCACTGTGTATTTTCCTTGTGCTAGAAATATCTCGCCCTGTCTTTTACACACTTCCAATCCTAGGAAGTAATGCATCAAGCCTAAGTCTTTCATTTCAAATTTTGAGGTTATCTCCCTCTTACACCAGGTTATTAGCCCTTCATTTTTTGGTAGAAAGAGATCATCAACATACGTGATTAGTATAAAAGGTTGGTTACCTCTTACCTTGAAGTATAGATTTTCATCAACATCACTTTTCTGAAATCCCAGGCTTTTAAGAAAGCCATCAATCATGTCATACCAAACTCTGGGAGCTTGCTTAATACCATACAGGGCCTTCCTTAGCTTGCATACATGAGTGCCTTTGTTATGTAGTATAAAAACATACAGTTGTTCCACAAAGACCTCCTGTTCAATCTTTCCATTCAAGAATGTTGTTTTTACATCCATCTGATGTAGTTTCCAACCAAGTACAGAAGCTAAATAAATAATAGCTCGAATGGAGGTATACATGGCTACAGGATCAAAAGTATCTTCATAGTTGATTCCTTCTTTCTGAGTGAAGCTTCTGGCTACAAATATTTCTTTGAAAGTTTCCACACTTCCATCAACTGCATGTTTTATCTTATAGATCCATTTGGAGGAAACCATTGATTTGTCTTTTGGCCTTGTCACAATGTCCCAAACATTGTTCTTTATAATAGACCTGTATTCCTAAAGCATGGAATCCTTCCATACTTGTAATTTATCTAATTCTTCAAATGAAGAAGGTTCGACATCACTAATGCTGCTCATCGGTGCAACATATCCTCCAAACCTATGAGGCCTCTTCCTTTCCCTGAAAGTTCCTTTGGGAGAAGCTATCCTTTCTGCTTCCTGCACTATTTATTTAAGCCACCCTATCTTCCTTTTGGATGGAGGTTCTTCAATATTTCTTTCTAACACTTCAGTGGGTTCTAGGGGCTCATTACTTGGACCTTAACGAGGCTCCTCCCTATGATCATCCGACTCTTCATTTTCAGAAGAGGGTGAATTTGGTTGAACTGCTTCTGAATCCTGTTGAAGTTCTCTGGATTTATTAAATGCGTCTTCCTCATGGAAAGTCACATATTTTCTTACCTCTATTTGCCTATGACCTGGTACATAAATCTTGTAAGATTTGGAGTTCTCACTGTATCCCATAAAAACCCCTTTCTTTCCTGAGGGTTCCATCTTTGTCCTCTTTTTCTTAGGGACATGAATATACATAGGACATCCAAATATCCTTAGATTCCCTACTTCAGGTTTGATCCCTGAGAATACTTCTTCAGGAGTCTTGTCCTTCAAAATATCATGTGGGCACCTATTCTAAATATACATGCTAGTGGAGGTAGCTTTTGTCCATAAAGAATTTGGCAGATCCTGGTCAAACATCATTACTTTCATTGCCTCACAAATAGTCCTATTTTTCCTCTTAGCAACACCATTTTGCTGAGGGTTATATGGCATGGTCAAGTGTCTCTTGATTCTTGCTGACTTGCAAAAATCCTCAAACTTAAGAGATTAAAACTCTCCTCTATTGTTTGTTCTGAGGATTCTGATGTGTTTCCCTGTCTGCTTTTCAATAAAGGCTTTATATTCTTTGAATTTATCAAATGTGTCACTTTTAGCTTTAAGAAAATATATCGAACATTTTCTTGAGTAATCATCAATAAAAATGACATAATACAAACAACCATTGAGTAAGGGAAATGACATGGGACCACATACATCAGAATGAACCAGATCTAAGATTCCCTAAGCTCTGTTGTCACTACTAGGAAATGATTTCTTTATATTTTTACCTAGCATGCATCCCTTACAAATTTCATTTTTACTAAGATAAATAGAGGGCATGCCACATACCATGTTTTGTAGATCTGGAAGATGTTTGTAATGAAGATGTCCAAGTCTTTTGTGCCAAAACTTGTTGTAGCTAGTCGCATCATGATCCAATGCCTAAACTGACTGTCCTTACACGACGTACAGTCCTCCACTGTGAGTTACAATGGTTTTTGTTGTACTTAAGTGGCTACGTTTAGCCCATAATAGTGCCTTATTGTCCTTGAAGATCACCCAATATCCCTTGTCCTCAAGGGTTGCAACTGTTAGTATATTCTTCTTGAGCCCTGGAACATATAAGACTTCATCAACATGAATTTTAGCCCCAGATTCCAATCTGAAGGAGATAGAGCCTACTCCCTCTATCTTGTAACATTTTTCATCCCCAAGCTCTACCTGCTCTGCAAAATATTTTGTCTCAAAATCTGAGGGGATCTCCTTGTACCCTGTCATGTGCTTTGATGCACCATTGTCTACTAAGCAAGTTTTTGGCCCTATGGAAACTAAACTGGATAAAGAAGAAACCAAATAATATTCTTTCCTGTTTTCTTTCTCATTAGAAGGACTTTTTTGATTTATTTTGGATTCATCATCCTCAACAGTTGATGCATGATGTTTCCCTTTCCTAGGATATTTCTTTCTAAACAACAATATTTAGGAAAGTACCTTTGATGTTTGGCTTCCATTGAGAGCCTTTCTGGAAAGTTCCTTTCTTCTTTCCCTTAAATCTTGATGCTAAAGTTGAGTGCTCTTCTTTTGTTGGCTCGCTCCTGGTAGCTGTGTGACTCTCCTCCTGGAGGAAATCATGCCATAACCTCTCAAATGTGGGATGGATCTCTCTCCCACTTACACTGGATAAGAATGTCTCCCATGAAGAAGGAAGATCGTAAAAAATGGCCTTCACTAAATCATCATCGTCCATTGTCACCCCTGTGACCAAAAGCTGATCTCTGATCTGAGCTATCCTGGAACAAAAATATGCCACTGATTCACCTTTCTCCATCTTCAAATACTTAAGCTTGTTCTTAATTGTCCTCTTCTACCTTGGAGCCTGTTTCTCATACAAGGTCACCAAGGTATTCATACAGTCCTTAGCAGTCATCAACGAAGTCATTGCAGGCATGTTATTGTCTTTGACTGAGTCAAAGATGATTCTCTTGGCCTTTGATTGACTCTTCCTGAAGGATTTTCTTCCTGCATTATTCATTGGTTCCTCCACCACTGTGGTCACATACTACACAAGATCATGCTCTTGCAAGATATTTTTTATACAGAGCTTCCACAGATTGAAGTTGGTATCTCCTTCGAGCCTATCTTCAGCCCTGACTGAAATGGAGGATGCCATGGTCCTCACATTGGAAACTTAATCAATCTCACTTGGATCTGTGTGTACCTGCTACTGCACTTCAACATGTTTAACACACCCTAAGCTCTGATACCATGTTAAATTATGAGCTTGATTTCTTATGCAGATTAATTCTTTTATTTTCTTCAATACTTTGATTCCAGCTCAATATACTTCAACAATACCAAATCATAATCGAATAGAAATAACTATGTAAATGAGTAAGCATTCACATCAACAACACATATACCCTGGGGAAACCCTGTACAGGGAGAAAAACCCCAACAAACAATATTCCTTTATTGCATTAATAATGTAATATCTCTTACAAATATCCACCATGAATGTACTTCTCTCAAAGAGCTTGACAAGATGACTCTGTCCTGACAAAGACTTACAAGACCTTGCTGAAATACACCTTTGATATGTTGCCTCTTTATCATTGATGTGCTCCTCTATTACTTAACCCTCAACCTGCATATGAAAACTGTGTTTCAAAACTGTATTGCAGAATTGTGTTGCGAAACTATGTTGAGGAGAGGGTTCAACCTCTTCTTATATAGGATGAAGAGGGGAAGAGGAGAAGCTCAAAATAGTAACCTGATTGCATGCATTAGTCATAACTCAGCTTCATACTTTAATTCGAACTTAGAACTAGACTTGAGATTGGTTACAACTTAGCATTACACTTTAGTTCAAACTTTAGAACTAGACTTGAGATTGACATGCTTTAGTTTGAACTTAGATCTAGACTTAAGACTTTAGTTGCAACTCAACATTACACTTTAGTTTTAAGATAGAACTAGACTCAAGACTTTAGTTACAACTCTTAACAAGGAAATTCAAAATTCTCTTCATGGTGGATAATGTTTACACGTGCCAATGCACTAGATCAATACAATTACATCATTTGAAATATTAGGAATATTGTTTGTTTCTAGCTCATAGGAATTTTACATTCAACCTAAATTTTTCTAGATACCTTGACTTTTTCTCATGTCTCGCAAGGTTTGACTAGGCTCACAGAGTTTGTATGTTCCCCCTGAATTTTTCACTAGTCTATCTATGCTCATAGAGGTTGTACGTTCCTCCTGACTTTTGCACTAGATTGTCTATGATCACAGAGGTTGTACGTTCCCCCTGAATTTTGCATTAGAGTCACATAGCATCTCGTTCATCCTGACTTTTGGTTTGACTCACAGAGGTTTTCCTTTCCCCTTGGCTTTTGTCAATACCTCACAAGACTGGTTGATTCTCCAAATCTCCCTGGCTAGCCTTAGGGTGGCCCATATGGCCTCTCATTGGAGAATGAATGTTGATGCTACCAAATTTAACATGGGCGACGATAGATAGTGAGTAAAGGAATTATCTAATGTTGATACTACACCGATCGCTGGTTTCTAGTGATTCACATAGAAACATTCATCAAGAAAAATCCAAGTGATGATGTCGACGAATGAAATTCCCCAAGACCCTAAGTGTCCAATCAACTCAAGAATCCATCTCAACTGTCACTATTTAGGGTATAGCTTCACCATGAGACAAATCGAAATAGGGACTCGTATATATAGGAACAAATCACCTTGTCTTTTATCCACCATGTGGGTATGGATATCTCCACCCTATCAACCATGTTGGCATCAACACAATAGTCAGGTAAGACAAGTCACCAAGCCTAGTTGGAAGGTTCCATGTCATATTTAACATTTCACATCGTCCATTGGGACACCAAGTGAGATGATGAGGAAAGATGAGAGCAAGAATAGGGGAATCGTCATCGCTAATGTTACATCAGTCACCGGAGAGTTGGTATGCATTATTTCCTTGGGACCCACAAAATTTCAATTGTCAATCCATGGTGGTCCACCAACATCGACACACCAAGATTATGGACTACGCTTTAACAAATACACTAAAAAATCTCTGATCATAGATGGCTCGTCAGTGTTGGTGAAACTTAACCATAGACCAGTCGTTATTTTTAAAGTTGACACACTTGCCAATGACCGATTAAGTATGTGATTTGTTGCATCATGTGTCATCCATGTAACATACCTTTCACAATTTTGACCTATGTGAATTAGCCACATTGGTTGAGAGGAAACCCTGAACTTCAAGCAGCATTGCGAGTGTCCTGATGTCCATTCTTCAAAAATTCGTTGAGTAAGTTATGAAATCCATAACACCTCTACATTAGGATCGGTGATCAAACATTAATGAATTCCATTTAAACCATCAAACAAGAGTATGCCCCAATCTTGGATCTCATTGATAATGTGTGCTAACCCATCATTGTTTGAAATCACCGATGAACCAGCCTAACGTCAATTTGCACCGTCGATTTACATATTTCATTGATTCCAAATTATGGCATTGACGATGCATTCAATACTTGAATATCCATGAATATTTTCATTGTACTTGACTGTGATAAATCCATATGGGACTTATGAAAAATACACTATTTAAATTTGATGAGGTTTGAGTAGGTTGTCATTGTTTGCATAGAGTAGTCAATACCTTCTGCTGAAAAATATTCTTGAATAACCAGTTATTCCTCTTGAAGATAATTTTTGTCAGGTTATCTCTAATCTCGACGCTGGTAAGTACTGAACCAGGAAAATTCATATTTCACAAGTATTTGGTTCTAATGAGAAACCTTTTATTTCACATTGTATAACAGAAAAAGGACTGAGATAAGTTATCTTTTATTTTCTAGGAAACATGCCTCCTCGAATACCATCAGTTGACAATCACCTAAGATGTCAAATGGGAAGAATACCATGGTTGGAGAAGATTTGAGTCCCACAATTTCTAGAAATTGGAGCTCACACCCAAATTCGAGCCTGTAATAAAGATGTCACAAAAGAAGCTCGCAGCTCCACCACCAATATATAGAGATACATATATAAGCACTATGGATAAGGTACCTATGCCCACTTGGATTGAACATTACAATAATATTCGTCATGATGAATTTCTTGAATTCATCCCTCACAATGACCCATAATTAAGAGTCTTAGATTACCAAGTTTTCTAGAATATCAAATTACTGTCTTTGTACATGGTGGCTTCCATAACCCCAGTTCTACCCTACATAGAAACTTTATAATTGATAATCAATCACATCCAGGCTCAAAAGTGCACGATTAATGATGTAAATGGCCAATGTGTTGGTATGTTCTTTCCCATGGAGGCCAGCAAGTATTACAAACTTAGGGAACCCTAATTTTGTCTCAACACCGACTTCCTGGTTAAGTTTTATGGAAAACATAACACCAATTAGCTTTTGGCATTTGGGTGGAAGGAAGAAAAATAATTTGTGAAAAAATCATATGAATGGTACAACACTATAAATCTAAGTGAACCATATGTCTTCCTCATGGACCTGATATTCCGACTATATATGGAGAAGGATTGTACCATGTTCTCAAAATCCCGAATGCCCCTATCCTACATAATGGATATATCTGGAAGTGTCTTCAATTGGGGTGCCATAATCTCTAAACAATTGAGCATCAGGGTTGAGTAAAAACAAAAACCAAAAGAAGGAGAAATCCCTTGATTCTTTATGGCCTCATACCTATTGGATGCACTTTGTGCCAAAATTGTATTTCCAAGGATATGGTTAAGTTGGCATGTCTTAGAATTATTTTTTCATGTTTAATTAAGTGTCTTATGGGAAGATAGGTATAAACAATCTTATGTTGCAATCTGTGATGAATTTTTTTCTAGGGTCTATTTCATAATATGTAAACAAAATTTCCCAAGGCTCTTCAAAGAAACAACAAAAGTGATATCTAGGATAGGTAATTGTTATTTAGAATAAAAGAGTACCTATCTCATAATTTTCATATGCACTAGATCCCCACACACTGTCCCATGTACTATGCAATATGGTCCTGGGCAAAATTTGTTACCACACAATCCTACAGGGTTTCAACACATCCTTGGTGAAATACAATAAAAGAGCATTCATCCCATATGGATTTGATGTAGGTTACCACTTGGTGAAAGATACTACTTGGGCTAGAAAAGAAGCCCAAAATAAGGTATAGTATAGGTTCTACACTGGAAGGTATAAGAAACATGACCTAGAATATCTAGTTTCTTAACAGGCTGGTAAAGTGATATCTCACTGGTCATATGCACATGACACCTTTGAGGATGTGACCTTCATTGAAAATTCCTTATATTGGGAAGAAGTCCTGCAAAGAAAAGAAAAGTTGGATATTACTCATTTCAACGTTATGTCGGGATATGACCAATTTAGAATGGTTAGAATAGATAGCAGGGCCTACTATAAAAGCCCAAAATGAGAATATAGAGAACGCAACAAGGAGGCTTGAATATTAAAGGTTCCTAGAAGAGGTGGAAAGAATGTTTGGAGAGAACGAGAAAAATATTACTCTTCAGGCATTCATACCACCTACAGTAACTCCTATAGACATGAATATTATAGAAGAAGAACAAACAATTGTAAGGGAAACTTCTCCTACAGGGGACAATGAACAAGTGGATGAAAGATAGGAACAGGTGGAACATTTAGGTCCTAGACCAAAAATTGATACTATGATAGTGACACCAGGCCCAAGAATACTTGCACCAGTAATCAGTGACCTCATCACAATATATGATAATGACAGTGAGGATTTGGATAACATAACAGTCCCCATTATCAATGAGTTCAACATAGATATATTAGACATCATTTTTATTCTAAAGACTTTAACCCTTCGATATGGGGACAAATATGAATACAACAAAAAAAATTATTAATCCCTCGAGGAATTAGTCACAACCTGAATTTGAAGGAAGAGGTGATCAAGAGAATGAAGAAGAAGAGTTGGACCCATAAAATTCCACTTTAGTGGGGCAAGGTGAGGGACGTGACATAGACCAGGGGGAAGCTATAGAAAATAAAAATGAAAGTGATGAGAAGGGATCCATCCCAGAGGAAGAGACCCTGGATAAAGGAGAAAGTGAAGAAATTTCAGGTCTGGAAGGGAAAAATGCATGTGACACATCTAGGAGCCAAGGTCATGAGGGGTATAACGATGTTGAAGACTATGAAGAAGTCACAACAATGGAACAAAATCCCTCTTCACCCCAAAAGATGAAAACTCCCATGGTAGAAAAAAATAATAATGTGATAGAGGTTATCACTGACCCCATGAAGGTAGGGGAGGTCCTCTAAGATGCAGATACTAGATTCACAAATAGTATTTGACAACCTTTTAGAGATACAAGTCAGAAGAACACATCAATAAGAGATGGGGAAAGCATCAACAATAATGAGGTACCAACAACTAACAAAGGTAGGAAACTGACCTTTTAACACTTTCATAATCCTGGTATTCTTATTAGTGTTATCTCATGAGGGGATCAAACAATTCTAAAACCTATATATGAAGTGGTATATTCCCATAAAATTGATTATAACACAAAAAAGAAATTGGTGGTAATAAGGAACAAAAATAAGAGGAGACTTACTTTGGATACCGTTGAAATGATTATCGTGAAGGAAACCATGTTGGATGCCAAGCAATATAGGTTAAGTGATATTTAGGAGCAATAATGGCTATATATAGTGCTACCATTGATAGGGAAAGAGAACATGAGAGGGAATATGATTCTATGAGAGAAGAACTTGTACAACTTAGGAATTGAGTTGAATACTATCAAGACACCACTTAGGCCATCAAGTTCATTAGGATTTATCTTAACGATATTTACATCCAATTCAAATAAAAAAGGGAGGTTTTCATGACCCATATTGTTATCTATCAGGAGGAAACATTTCTTGGTCTCATGGAACTGAAGGAAATCATGAAATGGTCTAATAAACACCATAAGATTCTGACACAAATTGAATACATCTGCGATATACAGAAAGTTCAAGGAGATGAGAATCACGAAATTAGTACACTCACAGATGAAATCCTAGCCAGGTTCCAAATGGGAGCATAGTATTGGATGTAGCTGGTGGTAGAAACTCAATGAAAAAATGCAAGATAGATGGGAGGAGTTCCTTAAAAAATGGAGTAAGATAAACCAAATAATGAGTGACATTCATCTCCTAGAGTTCCACATGCCCGATGAGTTCACCAAATTAAATGACATAATCACACAGTTCGTGGAACTTGATAAAATATTTGAATCTAACATACTAGAATTCAAAACATTGAAAAGGGGACAATTTAAAATACTCATCGACAGGCTGATAGCATCATCATGGGTTCTTCGACATTTGACATCCAAAATAGACCGATTCAAAAATTGGATGATGGAGATGAAGGACAGACTCGACGCACCAATCGAGCAACATCGATTCCCACACATGCATACCTATGAATATATTTTATCTTATTGATCCGAATATGACAAAGAAAATCCTATAAGATGACTATAGATTATGAGTAGTTTACACAAGGATAAGTCCACTCGATATTTTGTTTTCTTTACTTTAAGTAGCTATTAACAATTATGCATGAAACATTTTTTTATATAAAAATAAAGACATTGAACTCATTTTAAAGGGTTGATGGTGGTTGTAATAACTAAAGTATTGAACAAAAAAATATTTTAGAGTTTTAATACTAGAGCTTGTACAAAGCGAGAGACAAATTTCTTCCAATCTTGATGATTAACTCGATTTGTGGATTGTTTTGCAAACATTTTCTCTACTAAATTCCCTTTAGTAATATTGTGATTATGTTAAGTTATTGTTGTGTCCCTTTCATTTCTTGAATGAGAAAAAGAGGGGCACTTGCAAGTCTAGTTGGGTCTGCTAAAGAGGACAGGGGTTAGTGTACGAATTAAACAATTCAATCACATGAAATAAACAAACAACTAAACTAAGAACAACTAAGAAAATAACTAAATAAATAAAAATAAAATGAATGAGGAAATTATAATCAAAATCAATCAAAAAAATGACTAATAATCATGCCACCAAAAGAGAATTATATTAGTGGGAAAAAACCGCATAAAAAGGGGGAATTATGAATCCCCTCTTCCTCCTTGGGAGGGCTCTTGAATCCCCTATGTGAGAGCTCTTCTTACAAATGATAAACTAGAAAGAAAATGGTGAAGAAATCCAATCTTATTCCCTCAAGAGGTGAGGTGAATAGTTTAATGAGATGATGCTAGTATGCTCCAAGAAGAAAAAGAGGTTTCTTGTAGAAGAATAGAGGCAACATAAAATACAATGACATTCTTGAATTATTAGTGCACCCATGGAATCCTTTTATAGATTTCCTTTGAGGTAATATCCAACCGGTCTTTAGTGTGAACAAGGGATCCTTTAGGGAACCCTTGGGTCTTTGACCAACCTCCCACTCAGAATTAGCTCGGATTTGGGGGTCAAAGCAAGTTGGGAGCTAGTCCAGAAGTGGGTGGGGGGGCGACAAGAACCATAAATGTGTTGGTCAGAGGTGTGCATGCCTTTTCTCATACACATTCGTGCATATGGAACATTGTGCACTCTATGGGCTTCTTTGGCCCACACACTGTGCGTGCGTTTCCTTTAGTGTTTTAACACATGTCAATTTTTTGACCAATTGTATTGTTTTTGCCTCTTGGAAATGATTTGTTGGTGTTTCAGGTGAACTAATAGGTGTTTGGAGATGTGGTATTCCTGTAACCATTTGCATGCAATGTTGCAGATGCAATTTCAGTGATAATAGATGGTGCCTAATGTGCGAGGCTATGAGCATACGTATAAACTAAATAAATCAATGTTTCTTCTACTAGGAGTACCATTGTAAGAAGGAGTGTTGAGAGGAATTGTAAGGGTGACCCGTTGGAGGGAGAGGGGAAACTGTGGGACCCAAACCTTTCTCTAGGGATATAAATAAAAGTTGTATAAAAATGAGGTGGGCATGCCCCATGCTCGTGTCAAGTAACCCAAAAAAATGTATGACAGTAACTGAAGTTGTATGCTGATGTAGATAACTGCAACGCCCTCTAGGGCAGTTTGATAACGGTAGATGAAAATTATGATGATGAAAATACTATGAAAAGAGGCAATGACATCTGTAAGAAGTGTTGATGACTCGTAGACATTGATGGCCTAGCGAATTCATAGGCGTCTGGCTAGTAAAAAAAAACTACAATAATCGCATAGTAAGACCGACCGTAACATGAGACTGTGTTGAAGTCAAATGTTAAGGGGGTCAATGATAATAGAGGGAAATTATGGTTCTCTCTGTGCCATCTGAGACTCCTCATTCTAAAGGTAATGAGAGTCAAGATAATGTCACCCTTCTGGAAACTATGTTGATGTCGACAACAAGGGAGACGCGACTCCAAGAAGTAGAATGGCTTCATGACATCCACTGGATAAGATCAGGAACTGATAAGGAACATGGATGAAGTTGATATGTGGTGAGACTCAGGACTGCTTTTGGTTGGGGATATATGTGAAGGATGAGTGGAAACAATTGTGAAACTGGATCTAGTGTCAAGGGGACAACTAGACATGGGTTAAATGGTGCCAGAGGTGTGACAAAGTCGACAAACTCAGATATCATGGGTACATAGATTGTGGGATAGTCGGGGTTTATGGATGATGTCAATAGGAGTATAAGATGATGAATTCCCCAACCAAGGGAAACATGGGTTTCTTTGCTGAAAAAATAAGGTCACCAAGGGAGAGAACAAAAGCTATGTAAATGCTGGAAACAAAGGATTTTTACAATTTACCAAATGAATAAAGAATAATTTGGGATGAGTGTACAGATACAGAAACAGGTGCCCTAGTGTAAGATGGCTTGGTCGGTGAGGGCACAAGTGTTGTGGAGAATGGGTGGAAGGTGGGGGACCCATGGGTGGGTTTCTATATGGGGTAAATGAATGGATGGGAATCAGGAGATGGGAAAAATTATTCTGGAGGAAATGGAGGGCTAGTGATACCGCGGAGGTGCAATTAACATATAATTGTGATGAGATAATCTGGGAGTCCTTTGGGAAAGATAGCAAAATGAGGAGAAGGAGTATGTTGTTGATTCTCGGAAATGCATAAGACTATCGAGACTCCAATCCCTAAGTGGTGAAAGCAGCATGAGTGTCAAAGTGTGAAAAGGGAATATAAATGGGACAACTAATGTGAGGGATAGTGCTATTGGGTGACATTACCAAATTGCATGGAAGGTGATAGTACTGCAGAGCCGGAGGTGAGGATCCTAAAGTAGAATGTTGGAGGGCGTGACTGGGATATGCAATTGGTATTAAGAGGGAATGACTACATGCTAGCATCGATCATATACCTGAAGGGTCTGTCTTGATTTGTGATGACCAAGTACCTACAAACATTAAAATCGAATACCCAACGTGAAAAATATATGAAGATAAAGAATGTATAACAATTATTTGATAATTTTGAACATGAGCATGCGTACCTGGACGTGATGTAAGAAAAATGTTCCCTCGAGGCCTGGTATGGATGGTGACCCAGGGAATGTGACTATGCAGGTGGCGGGATCCTGATCCCATGGCTGAAGATGGATTGGAAAAAAAAGACTCTGAGCTCTTGTAACTAAAAGTGGAAGTTTGGAAAAAGGGATGATATAACGTTGTGGGGCCCACAATGCCACCTCATTTGTACCTACGGCTATAGTGAGTTGATGAGAGGTTTTTTGAGTAGATTTGGATATTATGGGAGTTCGAACCAACCGATCCAGGATTTACAAGAGCCAGGTTAGTGGTCTCATCCTCCTGCATAGTATATAGGGTCTATTTTTTGGGCAAGGTCATACGGATGACCATACTAAGGGGTTTTGTAGGGGTGGGCCCACCAGTGCGCGGGAGAAGGAAGGATACCTGTGCTAAGATGCATGGGTATAATTCTCTCACTCGCACATGATGTGTGGCTGTGTTGAAAACATCTGTGCATGGTGGAGTGTGAGTGGGAAAATAAAGTGCGCATTGGGTGCACGACTGTTCAAATTACAACTGCACACTTTGAGTAACTGTTTTTCATATAGCTGTGCATTAGTGCATAGTTGTGTTAAGAACAGGAACACATGAATGCGTGTCTGTGAGGGTGACATATGTGCATCGATTCACATTTTTTTGTTTGACAGCGGTGCATTGATGTGCAATTGTGTGAAGAATAGGCGTGCATGTGTGTGTGCCTATGGGGGGTGACAGTCGCGCACTTGAGGCAAAGCTGGGTTTTTGAAAAAAAACTTGTATCTTTGAATTTTTTTTATTGATAATGATGATTGATCAAGTGTTGTTGGTGTGGATGTAGGTGATCAACTCAGTATGCCAGTGCATTGGAGAGAGCGGGATTGGGAGCACCTCATGGAGGCTATGAGAGAGGAGTCAGGTATATGAAGACTTTTCACAACCTGTGGGTTGCTAAATTTCTTCGACTTCCCATTGATACAGGCATAGGAGTACCTACTACAATATCTAATTTCTATGTGGAGCATTGATTTGTAGTGCTTCATTGTATGGGGGAAGAAGTTGACATTCTCCATGATGGAGGATGTAAATTTCTTTACAGGGCTCCCTTTCAGGGGAATGGCCCTATCCATGGATCCCTAGTTTCCAATGGATGTGCATTTAGTAGATGTGGCACACAGGTATTGTTTGGGGCCAAACATTACGTTAGGTTTGGTTTTCCATATTGAGGTGATTGATGATTTGTTCCATCAATGCATCGCTGCGATGATTGTAAGGATCTACAAATCCTTAAAGACTCAGGGGATCAATGGTGGTCAGTTGAGTATTATGCAGAGAGTGTTGGAGCGATATTTCTTCGCTTGGGGTTGATGCTTCATGCCAAGATGATGGGGCAGATTAACCAGTGTTAGACCGCCGACTCTGGTGACTTTTCCTTTGGATCGATCTTGGTGGCATGGTTTTGGAGAGGTTGCCCATGTTTCACCCTAGAGTGTTGTTGTCGACTGCTGAGGCACGAGAGCCATGACTGATGCATTGTGCATCGATTTTGGTTCGGCATGGAGGTGGAGAGGGTGGCCACTATTTTACGACTACTTTGGCGCGTGTGTGGTGTCAGATGCCACAAATTATACTGCAATTCCCATATGGTGGGGTGGACTTTCGGCATGACCTGGATATGGTGTTTCCTCCTGGGGAGGCTTGGGACCAGAGAGGTATGTTGGTGTACTTTTTGTTTTGTGATTTTGATAGTGTATCATATGTTTATATATTGATGGATGTTGATTCTATCATTTTTTTTTGTTTGTACATATGTGGGGCCACGAGGCCGAGAGGCAGAGTTGGTTGCAGATTTGCCTCGTTAGGGACCAGTGAGACCGTTGTGGGTAGAGTCACAGGAGAGAGAGAGACGTTGAAAGGATGAGGATTGTGCGAGGTCAGCCGATGAGGTGAGAGCCAACTGGAGGCACATCTTTGATGATCCATGTGCAGGGCCATCACATGCACCTCAGGGAGAGGCTGGTAGGGATTTAGAGGATTTTTGTCACTAGTTGAAGGTTGTACTACAGGGCATGCCCAAGGGTATGTGGTCCCATATCTAGGACGAGAGATTTTTGGAATAGTGTGTGGGTGGCCCTGTAGAGTTGCAAACCCTGATCCATAGAGAAACTGTAGCGAGGGCAACGATGATTGGATGACTCCCCCCAGACTTGGAGGACCCCTAGCTGGTGGGGCACCTCCTGTAGATAGAGGACCTCGTGGTGGCACTCTGGAGGCACCATGAGTGCTATGTTGTACTATTTTTGTATTTATATAGGACTGCATGCCCATTTTGTATAGGGTAGTGTGACACCTATTTTGTACCCATAGGAGTGAGGGGGGATGATTTGCCTACGGGTGATGTACATTTTGTACTATTTTGTAAACATTTATGATACAATGATCATTATATATATATATATATATATATATATATATACATGTTTTGGGATCTCTGTGATTCTTACATGTGATTATTTTTTTTGTTATGTTGTTATAATGTCTAATCTATATGCTGTGACATTCTTTTGATGCTCTATGTATGTGTGATGATGTCTTAATGTGATAAATGGCAATCTAATAATAGGTTATCCATATTATCTATTGTTTGATTAAATTGTCATAGAATATGTGAAAATGTAATGGAATCAAAGTTGTGAGATAAGAGTCTAACTTGTAGGTATTTGTGAAAGAGGCAAGGATCGCAGACACAATACACATTCTTGAGCTATAGGACGATGAGCTGGGAATCTAATAAGATTCTAAGGTGACGAATGTGGTGGTGACTAGCCTTGGAAAGGAGGCCAAATATAGTTGCGTATTATGCTTGATTGTTGGTTGTTGAGCCCAAACATATGCTGCTAGAGTGTAGAGGTTCATGTGAGGGGGTGTAGAGGGCCCAAGCAGCTGAAGTGAGATTCTGTGTCCAACGGCTGGCATCGTCAATGTAACTTATGTGGTAGGATGATGGAGGAGTCATTTGTCAATAACATGAATGGTAGATTAGACATTAGGAGTGGATGGAACAAAAGACTAAAAACTCTACAAATGTGTACAAAAAGAAAAATCATAGGGTAAAATGACTATGCTCAGGTGTAAAACTTGTTTAAGTACAATCCGTTGACGGGTTATTCGAGAGGATAGCCTTCTGGAGAGGCCAAGATGTATGCACCTTTAATGAGGCAGTGTTGGAAAATGTATGGTCCATGCTATAATGACTCGAATTTCCCATGGCCGAAAGTATCGTGGGTGATATCGTAGGCTAAGATGAGATGTCCTTCATTAAATGAGTGAAGGTTGACATGGTGGTCAAAGATGGCTTTCGACTGTTTCTTAGTGACCTCATTGTGCTGTAAGGAAGAACGATGATCTTCATCCATGGACTCTAAGTTCAGTAAGCGCTACTCCATTGGACCAGTGTCAGGTAATAGCGCGATGGTGGTGTGCAACATGGGGATTTTGCACTCGATGGGAAGAGTGGATTCAATCCCATGGACGAGATGAAACAGTGTAAAAATGGTGGAAGTTTTGACTGTCATGCGATAAGCCCATAACAATGAAAACAACATATGATGCCAATTAGTTTTGTGTTTGTTGATAGTACGTTGAAACATGGTTTTGAGGACTTTGTTGACATTCTTGACCTGTCTGTTGGACTGAGGGTAGTATGGGGAGGAGAACTCATGGGAGAATCCTAACTTTGAGGAGAGTTCCATGAATATCTTATTCTCAAATTGTTTACCGTGATTAGAGACTAACTGTAGTGGGACTCTGAAGCGGGTAATTACGTGGTTGAAGAAAAAATGCGCTGCTATGTTAGCGGTGTTGTTGAAGGTAGGCATGGATTCGGCTCATTTGGTGAAGTAATCTACTACCACAATGATATACTTGTGTCCATTTCTATATGGAGGGTTGCAAGTCATGAAGTCTATGCCCCATTTGTAGAAGGGGCTGACAGTGATGACTGGATGTAGAAGAGCAGGTGGCACTTGGGATTTGTTTGCATAAAGCTAGCATTTGTCACATCACTTGACAGCGTGGATGCAGTCATGAAACAATGTGGCCCAGAAGTATTTGGATTGAATGATTTTTTTTCTGGTGGACATCCCTGAGAGGTGGCCACCGCAAGCGTCATTATGGAAATCGTTCAAGACTCTGTCTACCTTGTTTATGGTTAAACATAGATGGAGTATGGTGTCGACCCCGCATTAGTATAAGATGTCACCGATAAGGAGGTATCAAGGGGCCTTATGGTGAATGCATCGATGATTTTACTGTGAAATATGAGACCCAAAATTCTATGCTCGAAGCTACACGAGAAGGTCTCCATACCAAGGGTCATCCGATGGGATGTAGAAGAGGTGTTCATAGGGAAAATCTATATTGATGGGTGAACTTGTGGTGTCTGAGGGGAACGTCATGATGAGTTCGGTGAGAATTTTTTTTTTCTTGATTTTGGGAGTTGAAAACTCTAGGCCGTATTCCATTAGTTTTTCATCTACTAAGCAAGTACTGCATGGGGTTGGAATTTTCCATGACCTTGGTAGTGTGAAGAAAGATATATTGACACAGTTTCTAGACTATGAGTACAACTACGAGGGAGAGGTTTTATTCATGATTGTAATTCAAGGGTGGTCCTGAAAGGATTTTACTGATGTAGTAAATAACATGCTCATGGTTATCATCCCCTAGTTGGATGAGAAATCCTACTATGGAAACGATCGAAGCCGAAAGGTAGAGGATGTAGTCACGATCATAGTCAGGAGGACTAATCAGAGGGGCATTGGATAACACTGCTTTTAAATCATCAAAATCAGTTTGGGCATGTTCGTCCCATTGAAAGGGGATATCATGACATAGTAAATGAAGAAAACCATGCACACGAGTTGTGTAATCTGGGACAAAGCGGCGTAAGAAGTTGGATTTTCCTTGTAGGCTTTGCAGTTGGTGCAAATTCCTTGGTGGGGAAATTTTTGTGATAGCTTGGACCTTGAGGGGATCCACAGTGATGTCATGTTGGGAGACGATGAACCCTAGGAGGTGTCCATAGGTGACACAAAATACAAACTTGAGGGGGTTCAAGCAGATATTGTACTGGAGACATCGTTGAAAGGCGACCTGTAAGTCATCTAGATGTTGAGTTCATTTCTTGGAGCAAGCGGTGAGGTCATTTAAGTAAGAGAGAATGATGCAAGTGAGATCATGGAAAACATAAGTCATGGCTCCTTGGAATGTATCACCTGTGTTCTTGAGTCCAAAAGGCATGACACAATAGGAAAAAGTACCCCATGGGGTGGTAAATGAAGTTTTATACTGATCTGTTGGGTGGATTTGGATTTGATTGTAGCTAGAGAACCCGTCCATGAAGGACAGAGCCTCGTGGCCTTCACAATCATTGATAATTTGGTTGATGAAAGGTGTGGGGAAGTTGTCTTTGGGAAAATCATGGTTGAGATCATGAAATTCAGTACAAACGCGAATAGTGCCCTATTTTTTGTTAACGAGGACAGGGTTGGAGACCCATGGCGTGAATGCGATGGGGTATATGAATCCTGTGGCACGTAGTTTGTCAATTTCGGCTTTGATAGCCGTGGTTTTGGATGGGTGTAGTGGTCGTTGCTTTTGACATACTAGGGTGACATTAGGCCAAGTGTCAATGTGATGTTCAAAGATCGAAGGATCAAGGTCGGGCATATTTGTATATGACCAAGAGAAAATATCTCGGTATTTCTGAAAGAGTGCTTTGTAAGTGGAAGCTCCTCAGGGGAGCATGAGACGTCTATGGTGATTTATTCGATGATTCTGAGTTTGATGGAAATGTCAATTTAGACAGTGGGGGAAATATTGTCCATGTTTCCTTCTTTAAAAGAATAGGGGCTAGGGATAGGGTTGTTGAACCAGTCTATATGCCCTGATGGAATAAAATATTTTTTTTCGATTGCACATATGGAGGCTTGGCTAGGAGGGGTAAAGGATTCCTATGAGAGAAAGAGTGCTCGGTGATGGAGCGCATTCCATGGGAAATCAAGGGTAGTTAGTTCCTCTAGGATATCTTCATTGTAGTGGAAAATGAAAGAATACAAGGGATCCATGGAAGTAACATTGGTGACAATCACCATGTGATTGTTTTCAGGTGGGGAATATGTAGAGGAGGTATCGAAACTATGGTGCGATGGAGTGTTGGAAATAAACCAAATATCTATACATTGTGGGTTGTAAACTGTGGTTGGGGGTAATATTTCTTGAGGGAAATGAACTGGATAATTGGGGGGATTTGGTGGAAAATTATCAGACAGTCTATCCATGAACCATGGAGGAATAGGAAGTGACTTAGGTTTAGGGGATCTTATGGGGTCAGTATCTGGATAAGGAATAGGTGGAATTATTTGTATCATAGGGAGTGCGATGTTTAGAGGATCTTGAATAAGGTCCATTTGACGACACCTGTATTCAATGATTGTAGGACACTGGTATGTGAAATGATCAAGTGAGTATCAAAGAGAGCAAGGGCACCTCATCCGTTCATTGACTGAATTTGTGACATAATGGATATTAGTGACTGGGGTACTAGATGACCTGGGTGGAGAGGGATATTGCTGAAAGATTTGGCATACTACCGTTAGCATCTGTTGAAACTGAGGTAGGGCAGGGAAAGGATGAGTGTAGTGACCATATTTTGAATAGATGGCACATGCGAATTTGGTTCGTAGCACTTTTATTCCTAGAGTATGGGACGCAGTGGTAGTACTAGGTGTGCTTGGTGAAGCAATGACTGATGTGGTTGCTCGATGGATTTGGATAAAGTTGTGTAGCTCCAGGAGAGAGGGACATCTATTTGTGGGGTGTCCCTCTCTCTTGTAGAGTGTGGAAGGAGGTTGAACTCATGGAGGAAGTGGAGTTGTGGGCTATTTCTTCTTCCTTCTTCCCCCAATCGATGTGGTGGTGCTGATACGTGGGGGTGAGGGAGGTGTTGTTGGAGTTAGGAATGGAATTTGCATTGCGATTCCTTCTGTTTGGGGAGGGAGGTATGGTTGAGAAACCATCGCAGGTGGGTGGAGATACCATACCATAATGGCCAACACCATGTTGGAAAGGGTAAGCGTTGTGGCTACCTAGAAATCTTGTACTCTCGGTGGGGGTAGAAGAAGGGAATTTGAGTAATGGCTTGGGGGATTGTCTCCCAAATCAGGATTTGACCCTGGGGGAGGGTCATATCAGGGATAAGTGGTGTCATATGGTTCTCAGGGGAATCCCGAGCTAGATTTCTTCGACTAGTGGGACGTTAGGGAGTGGAGAAGCCTTGGAGGGAGGAATAGGTTCTCCAGTTTTAGTTCCATTGGAAGATATGACACACACTTGTGTTGAGGTATGTACGAGCGGTTGTTCTCCAGTATCGACATGGTTGCAGGAGACTGTGCCAAGTCATTGACCAAACTGTAATTGTGTGCTTCCCTATCCTGAGGATTGTTGACATTCCGTCGTAATGGGACAAGAGGAATGAAAATGGGGGGTTTAGTGTTAGGGAATGGAATCATCAAGGGTTGTCCGGCTATATCTGGAGCTACCTATGAAGTGGTGGGAGTATATTCCATGGGTGCGCTGTTTTGACGACTGTGCATTTTTAGAAGAAATTCTTCTTCACTAGTGAGGAGGATATTGCGATCTGTCGGATTTCCCAGATTTTGATATTATCCCATCTGTGGTGGGGCAGGATGAATCTCTTGCTGGGTATTCATCACCCCTTGGAATAGGTTTTTGAAAAACCTCCAGGGGTGGTTGTTGCAAATACTATTGTGGGGCCTATTGAGGGGTAGGTAGTGTCGAAGGACGTGGCACATTCATGGAATATTTCATCTGTTTGAAGTCAACAATTTGGGGGAAATGGTAAGTATAATGACCATGCTCACTGCAAATAGCATAAGGGAAGTTTGTCTGGAGGTTTTTTTTGCTGTTACTCCCTTGGCGTTTGTTGTTATTTCCCCCTTGGGGGTTCTGGTTTCCCTGTTTTGTGTTGCCCCCAACATGTTGGTTTTGTTGGGGGTTATTTCCCCTTGGTCCTGGGTTATTATTGTTTCCGTTTTTTCCTTTCTTTTTGGCATTATTCGGCTTATGGGCCATATTTTCCATATTTAGTTGTTAAAAATTTTGAAATTGATGAATGGGAGAGGGTTGAAAAAAGTTAACCCCAACACACAGTTTTCCTTATGGAGGAGAAATTAGCCGTGGAGGACCAGGAAATGGAAAATACAAATTATTTTGTGGCAATGATCCATAGGGTGTATAAGAAGGCGTAGCGCTTTCACTAGTGCTTAGGTTATAAGATAAAGTAGAGGGATTACCAGAATTTGGTTGAATGGTCAGGCACATCATGGGTACCGACACGGGTCCACTCATGGGTGGAGGAGGGACAACATGGTATGGATGTTGATAAGGGGGAGGAGAGTAATAAGGGGGTCCTCCATATATTGGTGGATATTGGGGTGTACCTTACATAGATGGTGTTTGGATGTATGGATTGTGGTGTGTTGTGGTACCAATCAATCCATCTGCTAAGTGAGACATTCCAGGTTTGTCCTGGCCGAATGGTATGGGTCTTTGGGCGTTAGGTAGTACTGTGTATAAGTATCTTGATTGTGCATAAATGAGGTCGTAATGTTGAGCCTTGATGATGGATTCCTCTTCAGTTTGGGGGAAGGTGGAGGCCACATCTTTGGCAAGGAGAGAGATGTGCGATCTGAGAAACCAATCGAGGCATTGTTCTTTGGTGGTTTCTGCTTTGCATAAACTGCGTAGCCATCGTCATTCATGAATGTGGTCAGTGATGTGTGTGGCTGAGATGTGTTTAAAATCAAAGAGCAATTTTATTCCATTGTTTTGACGAACTGGGAGTTGAAAGAAGGTAAAAAATGTTTTGTCCAAGGATGCAAATGTCACATGGGACCCTGATTTTTCATCCACATACCATTTGGAAGATGAACCAGTGAGTGTGCACAGGAATAAACTTAAACAGATGGAGTCATCCATGATTCTATTTAAAGAGCACCATAAATGGAAGGTCATGATATGGTTGGCATGATATTCTCCCACCTTTCCTTTAAACTTGGGAATTTCTGAAGGTAGTTTGGTAGGCATAGCGGACCATGTGGGGTCATGCAATATAAGGTTGTTTGTGAGTTTAGTCAAATTAGGGATATTGAGGGAGGCCAAATGTGGCATGTGGAGTGGTGGTGGGGGATTATTTCCAGCCATGGTATGAGCAAGTTGTGTATATGATCCTTGAGGGGGGTTAGGTGGGGTTTTACTTCTTCCTTGAGATGAAGTTTTCCCCCCACTTCCTTGTAAAGGAGAGATAGTATATGGTTGGCTATGGGAATTGGACCCAAGTAAAGTGGAACCAAGAAAAGATGATCCCAAAATAGTATCACTCACAGGGATGCTAGATGGTTGAGCCGGTGAGTTGGCGATACTATGCACTCATCCTAGGATAGGAAGAAGATTTTGCAAGCATCTGGAACGATAGGGATTCTATGGGTCCCCTATGATGTCTGACTAGCAAAGTGAATGTGTGAAAGTTGTGATGAGAGAAGTAACTGAACAAGAGAATTATATAATTTGGACCTTCACAATATATCACACAATCACATGTAATCAAAAGAGCATCATACATAAATCAAATTTGAAAAGAAGCTTACATGTGGGTAGCTAGATTTTGTCCGCATGGGAGAACAAAGAAAACAAATGCTCGTGTCCTAAAATATGTAACGTCATTCCTCTCAAATAACATTGGACATTCCAATAACACTCAATAGTGGGGTTTGAAGCCACCCAAAGAGGAACTAGTGAAGGATGAAGCAATCGGTTATAATAAGGGGTAGAGGGTGCATATCCCAAAAGAGCTGGTGATATTTACCAATAACCACAAAAGATATGATCAATGTGAAATTGCAGCCCACAATTGTCACCTGGGTATATGTCCTAAAATTTGGCCACTAGGTACCTTGGTCAAAGTGCGACATTTAGATTTTTGGCCTCAGAAATGGGTCATGGGCTGGATCCCTTCCAAGTGGTGGGTGCCTCAAGGAGGGATGCACAAGACAATCGGACCTCAGCCTTCGACCCTTCACGAGTATCTCCCTTCCGTATGGTATTAGGAACACTTGACTTGGAGGATTTTAAGGTTCCCTATTTGTCAACTTCTAATGTTTGAAGATGTGAGAACCAGATAACAGGGGGTTATTTGGATTCCTACCCCTGAGATCCTACCTAAACTAAAATATTTCTTTTGTCACCTCCTATGGAGGAAAACTTAGTGAGTTTTTAGAATTTTTTTAGATGTGGTTGTTTGAGAGATTGGGGGTGTGAACCAATCACGTTTGAATTAAGTGGGCGTGGGCAATTTCTTCAAGAAATAGTGGGACGTTTTTAGATCCTTTGGAGGAAACCTACTTCAACCTCCATGATTCTAGATGAAACTATGTGAGTGAGGAGTGACTTGATATGTGAGAAAGTGAACAAATTTGCAAAATTTTAATAAGTTAGGTGGCAATTTACAACATGTGTACTTCTTGTGGTCCTTACAAATCTTGATTACCTATATTGCTAGATGCCATTGGTACAACCTTGCGAAATTTTAAATTCCCTAAAGAACTAGCATGTGGAAATATGAGTCCTTACCAAGCCTTTAAACTCCCTAATGTGATTTAATCTAAGAAAAAAAACTATCCTAGATTGCAAGCATGCGGGCATGTATGGGCCCGTTACAACAATATTTAAACTCCCCTAGTGATGTAAACTAAGAGAGTAACTTCAAAAAATATTCTAACTTTGCAACATGTGAGCATGTATGCGCCCTTACAAATTTAAGATGTTTTGAAAAGAAACTAAGAGGATCCCTAGGGATGATTTGTCCTCTCCTAAAGATTTTAAGGGAGATGAAATATTCCCTCAATCACTTTTCTGATTCTCCATATCACTCTATGGTGTGAGAGAAGAGCATACTCAATGATTGAAGTTTGATTTCTGGTCCCAATGCAAGTGTTTATATATGTGATAGTAAATTATTTTAACTTAACTTTTACAATCAAAACAAGCCATCAATGTGGCAAATCAAAGAAAAAAAAGGAGAAATGTGGTTCCTTTTAACCCCCTAAGTGCATATGTTTTGACTAACCCTTCATGTGGAGAGGGAATCTAAGTGTGGTGCATTTACAAATTCCATAAAAGAAAGATTTTGAAGGCTACGGGCCTTCAAAAATCACAAAAAACTCTTACAATTTCAAGACTCTGGACATATGCATGGATTACAGCTCAGACAAAAAAAGAAAAAGAGAAAAAGAGGGGCACTTGCAAGTCTAGTTGGGTCTGCTAGACAAGACATGGGTTAGTGTATGAATCAAACAATTCAATCACATGAAATAAGCAAACAACTAAACTAATAACAACTAAGAAAATAACTACAGAAATAAAACTAAAATTCATGAGGAAATTAGAACAAAAATCAATCAAACAAATTACCAATAATCATGCCACCAATGGAGAAGTATATTAGTGGGAAAACACCGTAGAAAAATGGGGACTTATGAGTCCCCTCTTCCTCCTTGGGAGGATATTGAATCCCCTATGTGAGATCTCTTCTTACAAATGATAAACTAGAAAGAAAATGGTGAAGAAATCCAAGCTCATTCCCTCAAGAGGTAAGGTGAATAGCTTAATGAGATGATGCTAGTATGCTCCAAGAAGAAAAAGAGGTTTCTTGTAGGAGAATAGAGGAAGCATAACAATACAATTAGATTCTTGAATTATTAGTGCACCCATGGAATCCTATTATAGCTTTCCTTTGAGGTAATATCCAATTGGTCTTTAGTGTGAACAAGGGGCCCTCTAGGGCACCCTTAGGTCTTTGACCAACCCCCCACTCGGATTCAGCTCGGATTTGGGGGTCAAATCAAGTTGGGATTTGGTCCAAAAGTGGGTGGGGGGGCGACAATAACCATAAATGCATCATTCACAGGTGTGTGTGGCTTTTCTCGTACATAGTCGTGTATATGGCACATTGTGCATTCTATGGGCTTCTTTGGCCCGTGCATTGTGGATGCGTTTCCTTTAGTGTTTTAGCGCATGTTAATTTTTTGACCAGTTGTATAGTTTTTACCTCTTGGAAATTATTTCTTAGTACTGTAGGTGAAATAATAGGTGCTTGGAGATGTGGTATTCCTGTAACCATTTTCATGCGATGTTGCAGACAAAAATTTAGTGATAACATTTATCTTGAATGATTATGATTTATAAATGAATATTGGTTTAAATTCGATGGTTTCATTATTGTATTGCATAAATATTAAATACAAAACTAATTGTAGTACTCATTTTACATGCTAACTGTGTTCAAATACTTCTCTCTTTTTCCTCTTCAAGTTGGTTGATGATAGTATTATCTGCTAGTATTGATTTGACACATATATTGTTTGAAATACAAATTCTAAAAAATATATCATGTGTCTAGTTTTATTATCTCAATTATTTAGGTTATTGAATGTTTACATTGATAGACAATTTTTTCCCAAAAAAATATGCATCGTTAGCTAGTGATATTTCAGAAACAACGTTTAAAGCCCATCAAAACTTGATGGATTATCAATCTGGAGAATTAATCTACTTTAAATAGTGAAGATTCGAATTGGGCCTCATCTCTGGGTGTGATTCCTATTTCTGAGTTAAATGGGATTTTGACGTCTCAAAACCCCCCTTCCCTCTCTCCCCACTCCACTCACTCTCTCTCCCTACTCCCCCTCTTTGTCTCCCTCTCCCTCCCTCTCTACCCCACTTCTCCCTTTATATCTTTCTATCCATATTCCCTCTCTCTCTCCCCCATCCATCCCACTATCTCTCCTATATCTCTCTCTCCTACATATAACTCTCTCCAACTCATATTTTATCCCCCTC
>ML778111.1:1548775-1560654 GCA_009831015.1 Picea engelmannii | reverse complement strand
TGGCCTCTCTCAACATACCGGATCTCACCAAGCTTACCAATGATCCTATATTGCATGATGCCGCATGGCCTGCAATGCCAACCAAAC
Organism: Picea engelmannii; assembly: GCA_009831015.1. Classification (NCBI taxonomy): domain Eukaryota; kingdom Viridiplantae; phylum Streptophyta; class Pinopsida; order Pinales; family Pinaceae; genus Picea; species Picea engelmannii. Next base: position 1,560,567 of record ML778111.1, on the reverse strand, counting down.
TTCCTTCAGACATACCAAAATTTGAAGGGAAGGCAGGGGATGACCCCGCCAATCATTTCATGAATTTTCATCTATGGTGCTCTTCCAATAGCATCATGGAGGATTCCATCAGACTGCGATTATTTCAACGCACACTTACTGGCCCATCAGCCAAATGGTATGTCGAAGAAAAATCAGGGTCCCATACGACCTTTGAATCCTTGGCCAAAGAATTCTTAACTTTCTTCCAATTACCCATCCTCCATGACAACAGTCTTGAACTATTGTCTAACTTCAAACAGACCTCAACCACCCACATCGCTGACCACATTCATGAGTGGCGTAGGCGACGTAGTTTGTGTAAAGCAGAAACCACCAAACAACAATGCCTTGACTGGTTTCTTAGATCACTTGTCGCTCTCCTTGGTAAGGATGTAGCTTCCACCTTCCCCCAATATGAAGAGGAAGCCATTAGTAAAGCCCAACAATATGAACTTATCTACGCACAGTCAGGATACTTATACATAGTACTCCCTGATCTTCCAAAACCTGTTCCGTTTGGCCAAGACAAACCTGGGATGTCACATTCAGCAGACGGACTAATAGGTACCACCACACACCATGGTCCACAACCCCAAACACCACCGATGTATGGAACACCTCACTACCCGTCGGCCTATGGGGGCACTTCTTACTTCCCCCCACCCCCTTATCAACAGTCGTATCCTGTTGCTATACCTCCACCCATCAGTGGACCACCACCGGCACCCCCCATACATCCACCTATTCCTCCAAATAGTGGTACTCCCTCAACATCCTCTTATAGTACTGGTGAAAACACACAGCCTTCCTATGTACCTTACGGATCGACGCCACCACAAAATCCTTATTTTCCATTTCTCGGTCCTCCACAACCCATAGCTCCCCCACACCCACATGCAGGGGTAAATTTTGTTCAACCGTCGGCTGCTCAACAATACCAAAATTTTGAACAATTAAACACAGCCAACCCTTCAAACAATGATAAGAAAAAAGGACGGAACAAAAATAACAACAACCCGGGTCAAGGCGGGAATCAACCCCCACAGCATCCACCCACTGGGGGCAACCCGAACCAAGGGAACCAAAACTCCCAGGGGGGCAATAAAAACAAACGCCAAGGGTGGAACAATGTTAAAACCATCCACCCTTGTGCTCTTTGTGGCGTGTACGGTCATTACACTCACCATTGCCCCCAGATCACTGATTTCAAGAGGTTGAAAGACTCTGGGAGCCTTCCCCCCTCCCCAGCGCAACCTGCCCCTCGACAGGCACAACAACAATATGTGCAACAACCCCCTCCCGCCGTACTGCAAAATCCTATCCCACATCAAGGTGTCATAAACACCTAGCAGGACACGCAGAATCCCCCACCTCAGGTGGGCCAATACCATAATCCCAACAATCCAGTAGAACGAACAATTCTCCTCACCAGTGAGGAACAAATTCTGTTGCAAACACGCAATCGTCAGTATCCTACAACAACTGAGTCTACTCCCATCTCTACCGAGACAAAACCCACACCGACGGGACCCCCGTTGATGATCCCTAACCCTTCCGCCGAACCACCATTACACATCCCTCGCATCCCCTTGCGCAGGAATGTTCACAACCCACAGGCTAGGGAAGCACATAACTACAGCTTGGTAGATGACTTAGCGCAATCCCTGACTGCCATGTCAGTTCTGGAAGTCCTCCATACTTGTCCAACGCAGCGGAAATCATTACTTTCCACCTTGGGGGCAGTCGACCCTGCCGATACTCGACTCATCACTTTTTACCTTGATAGCTGCGAACCTCGTCTTCCCGCCACAGTTGCTATTCAAGTACCAGTAAAAATATGGAACATCACCATCCATCGATGTATCATCGATGAGGGAGCATCTACATGCATCATGTCCAAAACAGTATGGCAGAAACTTGGTTCCCCGAAACTCATACCATCCGCCATCACATTACGGGCTTATGACGGAAGACCATCATCTCCTGAAGGACTCTTCCAAAATGTCCCCGTGGAACTCGGGGGCAAAAATATTCTCATTGACATTGAATTTATCGACGCTCAACTCGATTACAATATCTTGTTCGGACGTAGCTACATGTATGCTATGAAGGTAGTGGCATCATCAGTCTTTAGGACCATCATGTTCCCCCACAACGGAAAGATTGTGACCATCGACCAAGTCTCACATTATGAGCCAAACCCATCTGCCAATCTCGATAACATTCTGCCTCTCATTCACACCAACAAAGACACATATCCACTCGTTGAGATGGGGCCTGGGATTTTCAAAGATCCAGCCTTGTTAGGGACATATGATGGAGAACCACCACTTATTCCCCCTAATCAAGTATGCGTCATCTCCTCTAAAGAAACTCACATGGAGGATGCTCATCCTCCTCAGGAGGCTTCAGTCATTCCTGACGTCTCAACAGTCATAACATCACCCTCACAGGAGCCTCCTGCGAACTCGTCGACCCCCACAGTCCACGACTCCACACCTCCTCAGGGGCCTACCCCCATTTGGGAGACAGTCCCCCGACCCCTCACTCAAATTCCCTTCTTTTACCCGCCACTCGGTATAGAAGCATTCCAGGTAGCCGTAACACTCACACTACCCAATATGGTGTTAGAAATCCCAGTATGGTATTTACACCCACCTGAGATGGTCCCCCGCCCACAGGAAGGACTCCCCATGACGATTCCTGTCCTCACTCTCACTACCCCCACTACCCCCATACTCCCTACCCCCACTGCTGCAGCTTGGGGCAAGAGAAAGAAGAAGGAGCCCATAGCTCCACTTCCTCCGCGCATTCCCCCCCCTTGTGCATTGTGTGACAAAGAGGGTCACCAAACCAACAACTTCCCATCACTACCCAAATTACGGAATTTGATTCCCCCCAATCCAACCCCCACATCGCCCATTACTACCAACACTCAACTTACCAGTAGTAAAGGGTTGAGGACCAAATTCGCATGTGCCATCTGTTCTGAGTATGGCCACTACACCCATCATTGTCCGACACTGCCATGTTTCCGGCAGGCATTAGCTATCATATGCCAAGACTTTTAGAACAACCCATGCCCTGCCACATCCTCCACAACAAATATCACCGATATTCACTATGTCACCACTTCAGTGAATGAACGCATGAGGTGACCTTGCTCTCTTTGTGATTCATTAGCACATTTTACATTCCAGTGTCCTATAATCCTCACATACAGACAACGTCAGTTGACCCTGCGTCATCAACTCGCAGCAGCGGTAATTGACATTACCTTGCCACTCGAGGATTTTCACGTCATTTCACCTGAACCCGAGGCACTCCCAACACCTCCTTGGTTCTTAGATGGCGTATCTGAGGATTTACCCCGTAACCCTCTCAACTCTCCTGCTCATTCCCCTGTAGATATTATTCATCCAACCACCACGGGTACCCCTCAGTGCTTCAACATATGGTTCATGACGAGCGAACCCTCACCATCTGCTCGCACCTCTCCCCTTGCTTCACCAGCAGGGGGCAACCACACTAGAGCTGAGATAACTCCTCACGATCCATTATATTCTTGTCGTTTTCAATGTGAAGAAGACATATTGGAAGAGCTACAACGCCCAGACTCTCCCTAGGATGCACTACATCACCGTGCTCTCTTCCTTCCGCAGGAAGCCCACATGCCTCCTAACAAAAATCCCGTTTACGCGGTCGAAACCAAAGATTTTATCCCATCCGGGCCTATCGATTGGTTCAACAATCCCATTCCGGCCCTTGACGCCTTTGAAGAAGGTAATCTAGCTAACATTTCCCCGACCATCAAAATCGACATTTCCATTAAAGAGGGCATCGTCAAAGAAATCATCATTGGAGCCGCTTGCACTCCACAGGAAATCGTGGCATATAAAACCCTCTTCCAAGAATACAGGGATATCTTCGCCTGGTCATACACGGAGATGCCTGGCCTCAACCCATATATTGTTGAACATCGTATCGACACCTGGCCCGACATCACACCTGTTTTCCAGAAACAGCTACCGCTACACCCATCTAAGGCCGCGGCTATCAAAGCCGAAATTGACAAATTGCGTACGACCGACTTTATTTACCCCATCGCTTACACTTCATGGGTTTCCAACCCTGTACCCGTTGACAAAAAAAAAGGCACCATTCTCATTTGCACCGACTTTCGCGATCTCAATAATGCATGTCCTAAAGACAATTTTCCAACGCCCTTTATCGATCAAATTATCGATGACTGCGCCAGCCACGAGGCTCTTTCCTTTATGGACGGATTCTCTGGCTATAACCAAATTCAGATTCACCCAGCCGATCAGTATAAAACCGCATTCATTACCCCATGGGGTACGTTTTCATATCGTGTCATGCCCTTCGGCCTCAAAAATTCCGGCGCAACCTTCCAGCGCGCGATGACATACATCTTTCATGATCTGGCTACCATTATCCTCGCCTACTTGGACGACCTCACAGCTCGATCTAAGAAACACACCCAACACCTTGATGATTTACGAATCATCTTTCAACGGTGTCGTCAGTACAACATCCGCTTGAACCCTCTCAAGTGTGTATTCTGTGTCACTGCAGGGCGCCTCCTTGGTTTTATCGTTTCCCATAGCGTTATTACCGTAGACCCCCTTAAAGTCAAAGCTATCACTGAAATTCCACCTCCTTAGAATTTACGACAACTGCAGAGTCTACAAGGAAAAGCTAACTTTCTGTGTCGCTTTGTTCCTGATTACGCCATACGCGCACATGGTTTCCTCCGCTTACTACGTCACGACATCCCCTTTAAATGGGACGACTATGCCCAACAGTCGTTTGACGACCTTAAAGAAGCGCTTTCAAATGCACCTTTAATCAGTGCACTTGACTATAATCGCGATTACATTCTCTACGTATCAGCATCCGCTGTATCAGTAGACGGCGTCCTCGTCCAGCTCAGAGATGACAATCGTGAACACGTCATTTACTACGTTAGTAAGAACCTCTCAGGACCACCCCTGAAGTACAAACACGAAGAGAAACTCGCTCTTGTCGTTGTCCTCGCAGTCTAGAAACTGCACCATTACATTCTGCTTCGCACCACCAAGGTCGTCGCAGATTCCAACCCTATGCAATACTTACTCAGCCGTCACCAAGTTAACGACAAATTCGCTCGATGGATCGTTATCCTTCAGGAATACGACCTCGAGTTTTCAACACCTAAGAGTAAGAAGGCCCTCGTTCTCGTTGCACTTGTCATGGCCCTCCCCTCTAACACACCTAGTACCCCCGTCAATACTGACTTTCCTGACGAACATCTCTTTTACATCACTTCAGATGATCCTTGGTATGGCGACCTTCTCGTCTACCTACGAACTCATAAGTTCGGTAACCACCTATCACGAGATGATCGTCGACGCATTCGCCATCAAGCCCCCTGCTATCTCCTCATCGGTGACATCCTATACCGGCGGGGCGTCGACACCATTATTCGTCGCTGCCTAACTATTGACGAGGCCGACAGAGTCTTAAATGACTGCCACATCGGCGCTTGTGGGGGCCATCTTTCGTGCATAGCCATGGCTGAAAAGATTATCCGGGCCGATTACTTTTGGCCTACCTTGTTTCACGATTGCATTCATGCCGTGAAACGATGTGAGCAATGTCAGCTCTATGCCAATAAAGCCCGTGCTCCCCCCGTTCTTCTTCACCCTGTCATTACTATAGGCCCCTTTTGTAAATGGGGCATTGAATTTATGACTTGTAATCCCCCCTCCAGCAATGGTCACAAATACATTGTTGTCGCTGTCGATTACTTCACCAAATGGGCCGAAGCTATGCCCACTTTCAACAACACCACTGACACTGCAACGCGTTTTTTCTTTAACCACGTCATATCCCGGTTCGGAGTACCGCTCCAATTAGTTTCCGATGATGGGAAACATTTTGAGAACGAGATCTTCGTCGAACTCTCTTCTCGGTTAGGCTTCTCTCATGAGTTTGCCTCACCATATTACCCTCAGTCAAATGGACAGGTCCAGGCAGTGAACAAAGTCCTCAAAACCATGTTACAATGCACGGTTAATAAACATAAAACCAATTGGCATCATATGTTATTTTCCGTGCTATGGGCTTATCGAACGGTAGTGAAGACCGCTACGGGTTTCACGCCATTTCATTTAGTCCATGGGCTCGAGGCAACTCTTCCCATCGAGTGCGAAATTCCCACCCTTCGCACCACCATTGAGTTGTTACCTGACACTACTCCAATGGAGCAGTGCTTGCTGAACTTGGAGTCTCTGGATGAAGATCGTCGATCCTCATTACAGAACAACGAGGTAGCTAAAAAACGATCCAAGACTGCCTTCGATCACCATGTCAACCTTTGGTCATTCCGCGAAGGCGACCTTGTCTTGGCCTATGATATCGCCCATGATACCTTTGGCCATGGAAAATTCGAATCACTTTGGCATGGCCCTTACATCATCCAACATTGCCTCACCAAAGGCACATACATCCTGGCCTCCCCCGAAGGCCTCTCGCTCAAAGAACTCGTCAATGGGTTATACCTCAAGAAATTTTATGCTTAAAAGTAGTCAGGCTACTTTAGGTTATTTTTCTTTTCTAGCGTTTTTAATATTTTTTCTCCCTCATATAAACTATCCTTTGTGCTGTTGACAGATGCCTCCTCCACCAGCTTACCACATTGGTTACGCCGACGGCGCCAGCCATTGGACACAAAATCTCGCTTCGGCTGCTTGGGCTCTCTACACCCCTTCACATGAAATGCTACATTCCAGTGGCATCTGTTTAGGACCAGCAACCAACAACCAAGCCGAATACACTGTTGTCATTGGCCTCCTGACCGACGCCCAGCATCATCATATTCATCACCTTAGCATTTTCCTCGACTCCCAGCTAGTCGTTCTTCAGCTCAACAATGTGTACCGTGTATGCGATCCATGCCTCTTTCGCAAATACCTGCAGGTTAGATTATTATCTTGAAATTTTGATTCCATTACATTTTCACATATTCCAAGAGAATTGAATCAAACAACAGATGAAATATCTAACATGGTGCTAGATTGGCATATATCACATCAAGCTACACATACATAAACATCTCATACGTCCTATCACAACATATAGATAGAATCAACATCATCATCATTAACACAAAACACATGTACAACAGATTTGGATCTCAAAAACATGTATACTCATATATATATATGTGGGCCCATCAGGCGATCTGAATGTTTACATACAAAAAAATACATATGCCCGTAGGCCAGTGCCACATCTCGGTACAAAAAGCGGCTCACCAGCCTATATAATCAAAAATGTCTACACAATACATACACATATCAGGGTGCCTCTATCGCACCCCCTACTGCTCCTCCCTCAGGAGGAGGGGGTGGCCCACCCCCACCAGCCCCAGGCGGTGGTGGTGGAACATCCGCAGGACCCCCCTACCCAGGCGGCAGGCGTCCGCTAGTCATCGCGGAGAGCACTGCTGCTCGTCGCACTAGGCCCCGCCATGGTGGCGGTAACCCTATACAATATTCCAGGAACCCCTCATCCTGGATACGGATCCACATGCCCTCAGGCACGTCCTGCAACACCGTCTCAAAACGGCGGCATATATCATCCAAATCTACTCCGGCTGCCACCAGAGGAGCGTGTGATGGCCCCGCACCAGGGTCATCAAATCAGCGCCTCCTCGCTGGTCTCTCGGGCTCTGCTGGCACCCCCGCGGCCTCATCCCGTCTCCGCCTCCCTCCACGTGGAGGTCTCTCTGGCTCTCTTTGAGCCAGCGCTCAGTACAACTCCACCTCGCGCCCGCCAGGTGCCAAATCTGCACATGCAGAAAACAAGCAATAGCCGATCATATCAGTATCTCTATCACATCTCTATAAACTGGTATATCAAAAAACACAACGTAAATCAAAACGTACAACACTCAATATACCTCGGTCATCAAAAACCTCCCCAGGAGGCAATACCATGTCCAGGTCCCCCCGGAAGTCAACCCCAGCATAGGGGTACTGAAGCATAACCTGCGGCATTTGCCGCCATATCTGCGCCGCCTCCGCAGTAAAATAATGTCCGCCTTCGCCACCACCGTGGCGAACCAAAATCTAAGACCACCACCTCAGTCGGGGCTCTCGCACCCCAGGCGCCTCTAGAAGAACCCTCGGGCGCAACATCGACACCCTCTCCAAGAAATAAGCTACCAGGATGGAGCCAAACGCAAACTCCCCGGTACCTGTCGACTGACATCGGTCCAGCTGCGCGATCATCCACGCGTGAAGGGTCAAACCCCAGGCGAACCACTCACAGCCCACCACCACCCTCTCCATCACTAGCAACTCGCCACCACTGATCCGGTGGGTCGCTTGTGACCCATACACCCGAACAATCATCGCTGCTATGCAACAATGCAACAGGGCATCCAACCCACTGATACTCACTACACTCCCAGCCATGTAGTTCTCACCTGAAAAATATCGCTCGGCGACATCCCGCAAGTGAGTATCCCTCGGCAGCACAGGCTCCGCCGGCAATGGTGTTCGTCAGAAGGGGAGCCCAGTCAAGAAGTATATATCCTCCACCGCAGTGAAGGGGATCTGCTCTCCTCGCATGAGGAAGCAGTGCTGATTAGGGCTCCACATTTGGAGCAAGAACTGAAGTAGGTACTCATGTGCCCATATCAACGAGAACTCAAAAAACATTAGCAACCCACTGGCTGCTAAAGACGCTCGAAATGCAAGCCTCGCATTGGCCACAACATCTCGCAGCTGCGACCAGTCTCGCTCGCGCCATCGCACATCCATGGTCACTGCTAGCCACCTGCACACAACACAGAGTCCTATATCAATGTCTGCCCGCACCAATTGCATAAAAAAGACTCCCTTTTTCCCCTTAAAAACTTGCCTCAAAGGCGCGGTTTTACCACCCACAGCCGCGCACAAATGCGCGCCTGTTCACGATACAGGCGTGCACGTATGCGCGCCTGTTTTTCCCAGAGGCGCGCTCGTGAGCGTGCCTATTCACAATATAGGCGCGCTCTAGGGCGTGCCTGTCAAACTCACAGGGGCGCTCGGGAGCGCACCTGTTCACCCCACAGGCGCGCATTAGTGCGCGCCTGTCCACTTCACAGGCGCGCCCCTAGGGCACGCCTTAATTTCCACCTCATGCGCACCACTGCACGCTTATTCAGTGGGCAGGCATGCATTTATGCGCGCCTTCCACTGAATCTCCCACGCACGCGGGCCCACCCCATAGGAAAATTCCCCTTAAACCTCTTGTACGGCCCCCCGTACCTACCCTGCCCAAAAAATAGAAACCTATTTCTATGCAGGACGATCAGACCACTAACCTGAAACTCGCACGCCGTCGATCGGGTACCTCATGCTCCCTGAATCACTCAATCTCCTCTGAATCTGCTCAAAAACTCACTGTAGCAGCAGGTACAAATGAGGTGGCAATGTGGGCCCTACAGCTATATATAGGCCTTTTGCCAAACTTCCACTCACCATTATGGGAGCCCACGACGTCCATTTTTCGAACCGTCTTCAGCCACGGGATCAACGTCCCACCACCTACATCACAACCATCTGTGGGCCGCTTTTTATCCTGAGCCCCCGGGGCACCTTTTTTTTCATATCATGGCCAGGTACACACACGCATTGTCACATTTATCCAATACATGTTCATGTTTTTTATTCTTTTCAGATATTGTTCACTTTGGGTATTTGGTTGTTCTCTGTGCAGGTACTTGATCATCACCTCTTCACATTATTCCTTCAGGTATATACTCAGCACTGGCATGTAGTCTCTCCCGCTGTATTGCATTTACATTTCCAGTCACACCCTTTGATATTGGCCTTTAGGATACCCATTCCCGGCTCTGCAGTACTCACACCTCCAGTTGCATCTTCAGTACTGTCACCCGGTAGCATTCTCCCCCACATGAGTTGTCCCATTCATAGCACCTTTTGGCACTTTTGACACTCATGTTGTTTTTCATTACCCTTTAGGGATGGGAGTCCCGATAGTCTTTCATCATGTTGCAGATCAACCACATACTTCTTCTCATCATTTTTATAGCTTCCCATATGGACTCCCAGATCATCGCTTTATGGTTATGTTCTTTTTTTACCTGCACCTCCGCAGGATCATGAACCCACCATTTCATCCACCATCAGTTTTCCCATCTGCGAACCTATCTCCATTTCACCTACCTCATACAGAAACTCACCAATGGGGGCCCCACCCTTCATCAGTTTTCCAAGAAATTTTTGCCCTCCCTGGGGCACTCATTTCACACTGGGGCACATGTTTCTGTATCTGTACATCTTTCCCAAAATTTATTCATTATTGATTGTACAAACGCCTTCATTTCCAGTTATTTACTTTTGTCATCACCATTGGCAACCTGCTTTCCTTTTTGGCCACACGCAACCCATGTCACCCTTGGTTGGAGCACTAATTCTCATTTACCCTCGCCGGCATCGTCTATATATTCAGAGTATTACCCAGATCACTTACCTATACCCTCTGAATTTGTTCACCTTGTCCCACCTCTGGCACAACTTATCCTCGGTCTTGGCGTCCCCCTGACACTCGACCTTGTCACACGGTTGCGGCCACTATTTGTCTCATACATTCTCCATCCAAGGGCAGTCTTGAGTCTTCCCACTTCTTGACTTCTTCCATGTACCTCTTCTGCTTCCTCACCACAGTAGATTCCGTGAAGCCCTTTGCTTCTGGGAGTCACGTCCCCCTTTTGTCGACATCAGCACAATTTTCCAGAAGGGTGACAGTATCTTGATTCTCATTTGCTATTTAATGAGAGATCTCAGACGACACAAGGGGAAACACCATTGCTCCCTGATGTCGTTGACCCCCATAACATTCGACGCCAACACTTTCTCATGTTACGGTGGGTCTTACTTTGCGACTATTGCAGTTATTATTATCATTTGCCGAAGACCTCTGAAATTGGCAGGGCCATCACTGCCTGCATCATCGTCATTGCTTGTTCCTGCGATCATTGCCTATTGTTCAGAGTATGTTCCTTTGTAGACTTGTCTTCTGCCTTTATCATTACCGCCCCCGAGGGCGCTGCAGTTGTCTACACCAACATTTCCGTCATCTTTTTTCAGAGTTACATCATACGAGCATGGGGCATGCCCGCCTCGTTTGTACACAGTTGTATAATGTTACGCACCTTGTGGAAAGTCGGGATCTACAGGTTCCTTTCTTCTCCAAAGGATTGCTCTACACGGTCCCACTCTTGCTCTCCCTTACAACACCATTCTCAGTAAAAGAAACATTGATGGATTTCGGCTATACGTGTGCTCCTAACCTCATCCATCAGGGGGCATCTGTTATCACTCAAATTTCGTCTGCACATGGCGACAAGAACTCCGCATCGTCAAAACAAGAATGACGTCATTCATGGCACAAAATTAATTCCATAGCATTGCAAAAGGGTCAAAAACTATACAAAATGACCAAAAAATTGAAGGGCGCTTTACAGAACTGGGGTGCGCGCGCATATGCGCGTAACAACAACGTACAATGCGCGCATGCACGTACGATGTGCAGCTGTTCGGCGAAAAACCTGCGCACCTGCTAAACGGTGCATTTATTGAAATTGGTCGGCCTCCCAACCACTAATGGATCAGCTCCCAAGTCGATTTGACACCAAATCCGAGCTCAATCCGCATGGTGGGCTGGTCAAAGACCTAATTGATCCCTAAAGAGCC
>ML778111.1:1520654-1547757 GCA_009831015.1 Picea engelmannii | reverse complement strand
TGAAGATCCTACTTTTAAGGATCTTGTTTTTCCTTCTTTGTAATCAGATCCTACAATTGTGGATCTTGTAATTAATTCTCTTAGTTGGAGAGTGAGTAAGGAAAAACTATATATATTCCTTATGTGAGCCATGTTGAGAGGAGAAGAGAAGAGAGGAGAGAGTGCTTAGCTATTGAAAGCCATAGTGCTGAGCTAATGAAGAGCCATAGTCCTTGAATGTAAGAGAGTTTTGAGAGCTCACTTTGAAGAAGGAATATAGAAGATCTGCAATCTAGTTGGAGCAGGTCGGGAGACGTAGCCCCAGAGGTGGAGGGGTGAACTCCGTTATCAACATTGGTTGTCTCTCTCTTATTTGCCTTCATGTGTTTTTCTCCATTCTATGTTCATTTACTTATGTTTATGTGTTTTAATGCATTATGATAAATGAACTAATATGCTCAATAAAATCTGTATAAGCCATAGTCAATTTAAAGATCATCACATTGTAAACATTTGGGAGAGTAGTACTCGACCCATTTATGGATCAACCCCACTAGATGAAACTAGGTTCCCCATATCCAATGTAACCGAAAGTTCATCCATCCTAGTCCCAGTTAGAGTTTTATCATGAGTTGGAACTTGCCTCCTCAATCCATTCATGGACATGCTGGAAATTTGGTCCTGGGGTATAAAATCCAGACCGAGTATCCTAAAAAAGTTATACACACTCCCACATGTATTTTTTGCAAAGGCCTATATTACCACACTACCCATAATTACCTGAAAAAGTTTTCTTGAAAATCAACGTCTTGTTTAGAAATTGCACCATGCCTCATTGAGAAAAACCCCATTTCTAGTGATTGTCCAAAGATGTGTTTTTGGAAAAAAGTAATGATAATGAAGGGGGCCCACTAGTTGAAACCTGGTACCCCATACCCAATGAAACCAATGGTTCATCCATATGAGTTCGGATTATAGTTTTATCATGAGTTGCAACTCACCTCCTCAAGCCATTCAAGGACATGTTGGAAATTTTGTCTAGGGGCATAACATCCAAACTGAGAAACATAACAGAGTTCCATAATATCCCACATGTATTTTTTTCCAATTCCGACATGATCATGATACCCACAATCACCTGAAACAATGTTATTGAAAATTGACTACGTGTTCAAAAATTGCATTGTGACTGATTGAGAAAAACCCCAATTCCGATGATTCTCAAAAAAATGATTTTTAGGGAAATGGAATGATATCGATGAGGCCTTTCTAGATGAAACCCAGTGCCCTAGATCCAATGCAAATGATGGGTTGTCCATATGAGTCCTGGTTAGAGTTTTATTGTGAGTTGTAACTTGCCTTCTCAATCCATTCAAGGACATGTTGTCAAGATGGTTCGAGGGAATACAATACAAACCAAGTAGTATAATCAAGTTTTGTAAGATCGTACATGTCGTTTTGTCCAAGTACCATGTGACCAGGATACCCACAATTGTCTGACATAGTTTTCTTGAAAATCGACCCATCTTGTTCATAAATTTCACTATGCCTAACTCAAGGAAACCCTAGTTCTAGAGATCCTCCAACAAATGATTTTTCAAGAAGCAAAATGATAGTGGATGGGCCCCACTAGTTGAAACTCAGTGCCTCAGATCAAATGCAACCAATGGTTCATCCATTTGAGGCTCAATTAGAGTTTTTTCGCGAGTTGCAACTTTCCTCCTCAAGCCATTGAGGGACATGTTGGCAATAGACCTAGACCTACCCATGACCATGACATGGACCTAGACCTATTCCTAAACCATGACCTAGACCTAGAACTATACCAAGCCCTAGACCTACACCATTACCATTACCTAGACCATGACATATACCATGACCTAGAACATGATCTAGACCATGGAAAGACAATTTCTAGGTCTAGGTATGGAAATGCAAGACAAGGTAAGGAAAATAAGGGAAATACATGGAAATTATAATAAAGGCTAGAGATGGCAAGGAAAGGAAATATCTAGGTCTAGGTCTAGGTCTACATGCTATATTTTGTTATGAAATTTATTGAGTTGAAATATTAGTTTTTATTTCTTTGATTTTAAATAGGGCCTTGAAGTTATGGTTTTTCTCATGCAATCCAAAAGAAATTGTGGATCAATATTATAATGAGAAAAATACTACACCATAAGGATGGAACATAAACCTATTTAGTGACATCCCTTTCTACATAAATCCTATTAATTATGATAATCCATGCTTCACAACTATGAATATACCTAAGATATAGGAATAAAGAGAGCTTATGTAATGACATTGAAATTCTCATGCAAGTATTTTGATCTAAGATAGATGGGATAACAAGTTGTAGAATTACATCCTTAATGAATCCTTAGATTGTCATTTTTATATATTAAACTTGTTTATTTAGTACAATAATGATTTTTTTAAGCAAAAAAGAAGATATGATACATTAGTGCCATTATTATTTTATTAAATTACTTAAAAACAAATTTATTAGAAGTTAATTGACTTTATAAATAATTTAATGATGTTTATGATTGTAGAGACAAATTTCTTGTTGGTGACTCAAAGGAAAATAAATTCTCTGTAATGAAAGAACTTTATTTTTACAAACAATTAGTTTTATGAATATCATAATGAATGTACCTTTTAGATGAATTGTTGTTAGGAAAGGCAAGGAAAGGAAATGCAACAAAAGGCAATGCAAGTCATGAGATGGCATGGCATGGAAAAACTAGACATGGCATGGCAAGGTAAGGCATGGAATGACATGACATGGCAAGGAAAGGAAATGCAAGGCATGTAATGGAAATGAAAGGCATGGCATGTCATGACAAGGGAAGACATGGAATGGAAAGGAAAGGAAAGGAATGGAATGTAAGGGAAAGACATGGTGTTGTTCCTAATCTTATACTTAAGGATTCAAAGTATAATTTCTAGGAATCAAGAAATAAAGGAATTTTTAATGTTTGTGTTTTCTACCTCTGTTAAGTGAGAAAAAATCCTAAAAATTAATTAACAACATAACAACTTAGAGGTCATCTTTCGTGTCTGAGTTAAAATTAAAAGCACGGGTGTAATGAGAGAAAAACATAAAGTTGTTAGAAAAAACAAGGCATCTATTACATAAGAATCTTACTTCGCTACAAAAGAAGAAAATAGATGATATAACCTTAAATGAAGCATAAACTGTAGCAATCCAATTAACTCACAGGTCTTGTATTTACTAACAATAAAATAGAGGAAAAGATGTGCGCTATTAAATTACTAAATGAAATGTAACCACAGTAGATGCTGTACTAAATTGCGATCAAGCATTCATCAAGGAGATATATAAAAAGATACTGGAATGTGGAAAGACAGTAGAACACATAACTCAAATGAACGAAATGTGGAATATCTGATCTGTATTTGTATTAATCCTCAATGAGGAGAGATTTCTCAACTACATATGGAAAAATACAACCTTTCTTTAGTCTTTTGAAGATATATTTATACAAGATATTCTCAACCCTAGGCGGTTGGAATTCTTGTTATTCCTAGGTAATAACGGTTACAAAATGAAAACTTGAACCATTTCACTTGTTTCCCGTCTATTTCTTTCTCATACCGGTAGAAATAGATATGCACATGATACTTCATTGATTCTTTGAGGTACTTCCTTTACCTCGCTCAAGAAATTTGACACACCCGCTTATAAATTTTACTAATAGTCTAGAAGGTTTTGTCACATCTTTTTCCTCAAAAAGATACAACTTTTTTTGTGATTGTGGCAACCTGTCTTCTATCCTTTTATCTTCACAAGTCATTGAATCTAACTGTAAATTTGGATAGCATCCATATATCTATTTGAGCGATGTCAACTTGCTTTAGTTGTGAAATTTCAGCCTGAGATTCCTCTAAGCTTTCTTTGATGTCAAGTTGATTCTTTACAATATTGATTTGTCCTAGTATTTCAGAACCATCATCATTTTTTAGGCCTAATGATTCTTTATTAAGAAAATGAAAAACATCTTCACAATCCTCTTTTATTTCCTTGGCCATTCTTTTACTCTCGAATATATTGGCCTCCCATGTCTTTAATATTATGTCATCTCTAACCTTCTCTGCAACAGTTAATCTAGGAGTTACATATACTTATTATCTAGCCGATGACATGACCGCTTCTTGAAAAGTGGTTCGGGCTATAGTAGCCTCTCTTTCTCTGAAACCAATATTATCCAAATATTGGTTTACTTCCCGAAAATGATTTTGGATGATTTCTACCTTAGTAAAAAGGATCTTTCGTGCTATTTCCAGTTTCTTTAACACTTCCAATGCTTGAGCTTGAAACAATGCTATATCCACAACCATTTTCTCACTCGAACAAACCTTGTCTTGTAATTTTTTTACCACCTTGCTGGATAGTTCATCCTTCACTCACTTGCATATTCTTATTCATCTCATCAAGTGATCAAGGGATCAAATTTTGCTCAAAAATTCAGAGTGCTCAGAATCACTTCAAATTGGACGAGAGCATAGGCCTCATTGTTGCAAACCCAACGCAACTCGTTTGGGTTAAAACAGACGTTGGGAGCGAGAGATATCGCGTTCTATTCAAAATGACACACAGCCAAAAAAATGGATGCTGACTGTACAGTCCGTATAGTCCGTACGACACGTGGTAGGGTTGAGTGGCAGACAGTTGGCATATGAGCGTTTGACACGTGTCATTCTGGTGGATAATGGTATGTTGACATGTGGCCCAATCCATGGCCTCCACGTGTCACTTGTTGATGGGTTTAAAAGCTTTGCAACTAGCAGGACTCGACCCTGCGACCTTCGGGCAGGGGAAGCGACTTGGGAAGGGCTGCCAACCGACACGCCATCACATGAACCTTATTATATATATGACATACAATATATTTAAGTTTGAATTATTGTTATGTTGGCGTGGGGGTCCGGGTCGGGTCTTAGCCCCAGCCTGTGGTTCCGACGTTGTATATATGTGACCGATGGTTAAACAAATGCGCGTGGATATGTATTCAAAACAGAGCCCAAGCCCCGGTCGTATGTGCCATACCACATAACCTTTGGCTATGATGTGGGCGCACGCGTGGTTGTATATTTGGTTCGAACGATTGTGTAACCAATGACCACCACTTGTCCATTAGCTATTTGCCTTGGGTTGGAGCCACGTTTGCATATTGCGCATGGACACATGGGTCACGCGACCATGGCCTTGGTGGTTAGGGCTAGGTGCACCTGTAACCATCCTACAGTTTGCACCATTTGTGCGGTTGTGTCCGGTGCTGAGTTTTTACGCTTAAATGTGCATGGGGGATAGGTTGAGAAAGCAAGAGTGCATTTTGTAGATGCAGAGACAACAAGCTTGAAGGGGAGACTTCTAGGAATCCTATCTACTTCATTTTTTGGCCAAATGAGGTGCCGAAAAAGCCCAGCTAGGGGTTTTTGGACGTTCTAAAGCCATTGGAGCAGTCTATTGGTCATTTTGAGCATTGTAAAGCACATTTTTGAGCACTTTGAGCAAATAATACAAATGATCCATTGGAAGCTGGACCAGGAGATGTAGCCCAAGAGAGGGGTGAACTCCTTTATCATTTGTTGTGTTATGTGTTTATTGTTCATTGATTATGCTGCTATTTATATGCATCTTACATAAGTGAAATATATTAAAATTGTGTTGAAAAGTTGATCCATTTGCATTTTAACACATAAACTTTACTTGCAAATATTTTCAAGAATACAAGTCTTCGTCATTTTTAGATCATCAAGACTAGACTTGAGCAGTTGGATTTCTTGTTTATCACTAGCTCTAGATTGTTCAAGCCCTTTATTGACTTCATCTCTGACATTCCTTTTTGTAGTCCTTATTTGATTTTGCAACTGACTTATCATCTGATTCTTTTGCTTTAGTTTTTCTTTCAAATTATCAACTGAGAATAGGTTAGCTATTTCAAAATCTCCCAAAGAGCCTACTACCTCTGTAGCAAAGTCTTATTCTTCCAAATTTTGTCCATCCAATAGTACTCTGTACTTTTTGACAGTTGTACCTTCTTTCTGGTGCATTTCTTTCTTCACCACAACTTTCCTTTTCTTACTGAAAAAGAAATTGGAAGGAGGTATCTCTTCAATAGGGATAGGTGAGATAACCTATGAGTATTAACTCTGCATTGGGGTTTCCTCTGGTGAACTGTAATGGCGTGCAACCTGAATGGGGCTACAATTTTTTGTGGATAACTAATTTCTGGTTCCTTCTATAGTTGATTTATCTGATGAAGACAGTGGCCTATATTCTCCTTTCTTTGCTAGTGTCTCTGCTTGATATTTGGTCTAGTTATCTAATATCTTTGTCTCCGGGATATCTTTTTTCTGAGTCAAGACCTAAAATTTCTCTAAGTTTTCCAGGGCTTCTTGTTTGCTAGATCTTACGGCTTCTAGATTTTGGGTCTCTGTTTGTTGTGTAGCTAGAAACATTCGGTTCTTTTTTAAGTTGTAAAAAACAATCATTTTATTAGGAGATAGAGCTCGAACTCGGCTCAGAACTTCTTGGTAATATATCACACCTCAAAACATTTCGTCTTGAGGGGATTCTTCATGTTCATACTTTTTTAGATTGCAAATGGACATATGGTTACGCATGACCTTCTATGGGCCATTCTTATTGAATTAAATGTTAACCAACTTTATTTCTTCTAAGGCCACAACCTCCACTTTCGAGTGGCCGAAATCAAATAAAGAAAATGCACCAATCTGTAAGGGAAAATATGGCCATACCTTTTTCTGCATTTCTTTGAGATCTTTGCTAATCCCGCCAAGTAAAGTTTGTCATGCGACCTCATGGCGCACTAGTCAGTCTGGTAAAAATTGTTGTAAAGCATATGGGGGAAATGAACAACCAAAAACTCTGATATAAGAGAAGTATTCCTCGATGTACTAGTCTGCCACTTTATCCAGGTTATCCATAACCATGTCTGAAATTCTAGGAGGTGGGTGACCAAATATAACAGTGTGCATCGGCACCACTACCCAATTAAAGATTTCATAAAATAAATCCTTCGTATTGTCTTCCCAGAGCTTTGAATGATATATATGAATTGGTTCTGCACTATCTGGAGTCCATCTCCAGCCCATCAGCGAGAAAGGTGTCATGAAAAAGATGGCATCCGTAATATAATATGACATGAAGAATGAAGTTGATTTCCCCTTGGATTTCTTCGTATGGTATTCTATTATTTCACTAGCAAGATTGTCCAACAATATCTTGGCCCAGTCGTAAGAATACCCTTCCGCTAGTGTGTGTATAATGGGTACCCATGGTAGAAAGAAATGGGTTGTGTTCTCTTTTCCATAGAGTCTAGACATAATCATGGCTATATACATGAACTGCGGTTCTAGCGATGAGATTGAGTATATTCCATGAGAATAAGCTCTAAACGTTTCGGGGCATGAACACCAGTCCTTGATCAAGTCAGAAAGACTCTTTCCATATTGATCACACTCATTAAAATTCACTAGAAAACTGAAATTTTAAATTAAGTTTGGTGTTGAAGACAATTTATACATCACCTATATGTGTTCCGACTGAAATGACCCAACAACTACCTTCTGAGAATTGAATATAGTTCTAGTTGGGATATCCACATGATCCAATGCCCATCCAATCATGTCGTTATAGGGTAAAAGCCTTGGCCTTGTTTCTACCTTATGTAGCTCCGACCAAGCAATAATCTTGTATTTGGTAGATAAGTCTTATTTTTCGTTGTCTCTTGAATCATCAGAGAAGTTTACTAGTTCGTACTGTAGGACGTTGAAAACATGCATCCAGGTTTTAATTGTGTCTATACTTATGGGTGAGGTGTTGGAGAAAACCTCTGAACTCTTGCCTGAAATATCACCAATTGCTTTAGCTTCTTTTCGTGGAGGCATGGTATCAGTTCTCAAAAACTTTTTATTTGTCATAGAAAATGCACAGGACTGAGTATCTCACTAAGAAAGTTCTACCAAAATGTGAATGTAATTAAAAAATGAGAAAGTCTTTCTTTCCTTAGATGCATTGACCTACATATAACTTCACTGACAATGCATTTAATTCTTTTAATAAAAATATTTGGGCATTAAAGAAGGATCTTATTTGAGATCATTTCCCAGGCTGACATTTTAATGTCATCAATGATCAATATTTTGTGACCGAGAAACTATGAAAGAAATTTGTTATCACCCAGATCACAAATTGGCATAAACTCAATGGTTAAATAAGAATTCTTTATTTTGTTAATAAATCGAGTTTACATCGTTAATTAATTATGTTTAACCTTAATCCTTTTCAAGGTTTCGGGTCCCCAGGTTAATCTATTTCAATTCAAGCTATGATCCCTGAATCTCTAAATCGCGATTGACTAATTAATATTAATCATGTTTAACTTTTGTAAATAATTGTGATTATTTAAGGGTTTCACGATTTCAGATATCGAGAGTTTAAGTTAATGTTTGAGGAAGGATTCTCGAAACATGAATTTGTGATAAGGTTAATTATGGTTAATCATTGTAATTGTTTAATTAACTCGATTTAATTTAAGCTAGTTTCACAACTTCACATATCAGGACTTTGGAGTTCTTTGTATGTCTAATTGTTAGTATTGTGAAACCCCGAAACTTGATACTTTGAAGGTTGTCTTAGTGATTTTACTTTTTAATGAAAGGGAGGCTCCATGAATTTTAAAGAATTTTAGACCATTAGATTAATCGAAATATTTTATCGAGGGTGGTATCCAAGTGCGCATTTGTCCTTATTTAAACAAAAATGAAATTTTTGAAGTCTAAAGTTTATGTTAAAATATATATGTTTTAACATAGGCTCCATCTAGGGATCTCATTTCCTTGCAGGACGAGAAGAACAATAGACTGAGTGCCTTTATTGGGTAAATGGAGTCATTATTGCAGTTCTGCGAAACACATTCTAAAAGAAAACACACACATAAGGAATTGGGACTTCATCCATATCTCCGAAAAATTTCAAAACTTAATCATTCATCAATCTTGAATTTAGGCTTAAAATGCTTCCTTTTCTTAAAATTGATTTAAGAATTGCTTGAGATAATCAAAACAACCATAACCAATCTATCAAACTTTGTTCGATTTTATTTGCATCAAGGCAAAGTGATTTTAATGTTTAAAACAAGGAGTCCCACGTTAGCTTAGAATGTAGATCTAGCCTGAGAAAGAATTAGTTTCCAGGGTACATTATAATACATGTATAACAACCTTATAGATATCATAGACATTTCTTCACTACCAGTGAGCCTGTTCAGTACCCTGGTGAAGTTAATTAATTCCCATATTGAATTTCCTTTCACCACTTCAATTAATAAATTTGCATTTAAATGTTGAGATGAGGGAAATCATTTGATGAATTTCCTTTCATCATCTCTATTTGGACTAGATGGAGGAAATAATTTTATGAATTTCCTTTCACCATCTGTCTTATATTTTGAAACATGAAGTGAGGGCAATGAATTTGTATATAATAAAATATACTAGGAATGATATCTATTTATGTTTTAGCAATAGAGGTCTATTAACTCACTTTGATTACTTTGGAATAATCCTCTTCTGACCTTCAAAAAACCTTCGCTTACTAAAAAATTTTCATGGGGAATTTTATTTTCCAGGTACTTTCCTTGAGTGACATTAATCATTTTAAATATGGTAAAAAGGTTAGAGTATCTAGGATTAATCCAAACATACTTTTTATTTCAGTTAAAGTTAGGAATATCATCAGGATTTTCGCCCATTCTCATATGGAAGATTTGTTTTTAAGTTTCCTGAGTTAAAGTGAATCTCTTTATCCTCTTTGAAGACTAGGAAGAAAAGTTCTTTTTATTGTTGGATTTCTTCTTTGAAGAACCTTCTTTTTATATTTTTTATTATTTTTATTTTTTTATATATATTTTTTTATCCAGAGGGAAAACTTGAGAATTATGATGTAATTTTGTAACCCTCTAACTGTAAATCAAGTGACAATATTAGCGTAGATGAAACTTCTGACATATTCATTAATATCTTCTTGAAAATTTTAACTTGGTTCGTCGGGACAGAAGTTCATACCTCAGATTTTCTCTATATTTTCAACCAAGCAAACTATTAGTTTATCACCTGTTTCGAGAGAAATTCAATGCGAGTATTGATTCCTGCTAGAGATTGCCTCTCGGTTATCAACCCGTTTCTTGCAATGAGATGAATCATGAAAAATGTCAGGAAATCTTTGTTGATTGGAAACCTACTTGTTGCACACACACACACACACACACACACACACACATATTTAAATGAAATCAACTAACCTGTTTCTGTTTACTGTGAAAATAAAAACTTACCAAAAGGATGAAAATTATAACAAAAAGTGAAAACAAAACCAGTATGTACAATGAGAGTTTGGAACTATATTATTGCATGAAATGCTTGAGGTAACGCCCATTGATAGGGGCGTTAAGAACCTTTCCGTCAAGCATTTCTAACAAAAATGCATTCTTTCCTTCAAAGGCTGAAATTTTGTACAGTCCACACCAGATCTGATCAAACTTACCGTGCTTCCCCGCATCTTCCTTCCTTTCTTCCCACTTCAAAGCCAAATCACCAGGGAGAAATTCCCTATCTTTAGATTTCTGGTCAAACAAGGCTTTCATGTTATCTTGATATTTCTGTAGTTTTTCATCTACTTCAACCCTATTTGGTTGAACTTTAAACAATTGATTTATTCTCCTGGTGATATCATTTGGCTCTTCTTTTGAATCTTGCCAAAGTTTCATTATAGGTAGCGCAAGATTTATGGGTAAAACAAAATCAGTACCATATACCATCTGAAATGGGGACATTCCAATGGATATTTTTGTGCCTATTCTATTATCCCATAAATCATATTTCAAATGTACATGCCATGATTTCTTATTTTCCGTCAACACTTTTTTAATTATGGTTATCAAGCTCTTGTTCAATGAATCGACTAATCCGTTACCTTGTGGATAGTAGGCCGTAGAATGTCCCAGTTCAATGTTGTACTTTTGACAAAAACTTATCATGGCCATGGATTTGAATGCTTGAGCATTATCAGTAACTATTTTCCGAGGACATCCAAATATTGATAGAATGTTCTCTTCCTAGAAACTGATCACCACTACGCCTGTTGCGTTTTGCGTAGGAATGGCTTCTACCCATTTAGTAATATAATCGGTAGTAGTCAAAATCCACTTATGTTGAGCACTAGAATGCAGATTTATTTCACTGATGAAATGAAGTCCCCATTGTTGAAACATGGCTTCATCTTTAACTAGAACCAAAGGTAGTGCAAGAATCTTATGCTTGCCTGCGAACAATTGACATGGGTTACAAGCTCTAACCTTAGCATTCACATCATTGAATAATTTCAGCCAATAATATCCAGCTCTTAGGATTTTGTAGGCCTTTTCTCTCCATGCATGATGTCCTCCACACACTCCTTCATGAAATTCATTTATAACTTTCTTTTTTTCAGATTCTACTAAACAACTCAGTAAGAAACCCAGAGGATTCTTACAATATAGTTGACCATCTACAATGCAATATTTTACTGCATGTAGCTTCAATGTTCTAGATTTAGATGGAGTTAGGTCATTGGGGAAATGAAGAGTTAGAAGATATGAAACAATGTCACTATACCAAGCTAAAGAAGAGATTTTTTTTGAAATTTCGGTTGCAAGTAAAGTAACATCAAATTCATTTATATCTAAAAATCCCTCATACTCTTGCAGATGATTTATTCCGAGTGCTTTAAAATTTTATTCAGCTAATAGCTTAGACAAACCCTGATCTTTTACAAATTTGGTCGGTTTTACTTCCATATCAAACTCATAAATTTTAGCAAGCCATCGACCCCTCCTTCCATCGTTATTGGGTTGAACCAATATATCTTTAAAAAAACTGGTGGGTACATATGCAATTATTTTAGAATTTAGTACGTAGGTCCTGAAAGCCTTTAGGGCCTTAACCATTGTGTAAGCTTTCTTTTCCAATATATCATATTTTAGTTCAAAATATCTGAGACTTTTACTAAAAAACACAATTGGTTGCTCAAAACCCTCATCATTCTTTTGTAACAGTACGACTGCAATAGTATGTTCAGAGGCGAATGAAAAAATCAAGAATTATTTCATATAATCTGGGCTTTCTAGTACCGGTGATTCACCTATGACCTTCTTAATACATTCGAATGATTCCTTGGCCTCACTTGTCCACTTGACCTCGCTGTCTTTATTGATCATATCTGTAATCAATTTTACAATTTCAGCGAAGTTTGGGATAAATCTTCTTAAAAATTCATTTTTTCCTAAAAATGATTGGATATCCTTTCTATTTATAGGAATATTAATAGTATCTATAGCTTCTACCCTTTTTGGATAAGTTTTAATTCCCTTTTTTTATACTATATGGCCCAAGAGTTTACCTTCATACATTGCAAAATGAGATTTCTTGGGATTCAGAGAAAAACCAAATTTATGACATTTCTCAAATGTTTGTTTAAGGTGAAACAGGTGCTCTGCATCAAATTTAGAAAACATGGTTAGATCATCAAGATAAATAACAACGAAATTATCTCTTTCGCCAAAAAAAGCAGTGTCCATAGCTCGTTGGAAAGTGGCTTCTGCGTTCATTAAACCGAATGGCATTTTATCATACATAAAAGTACCCCATGGGGTAGTGAATGTGGTTTTCTCTTTATCATCCTCATGAACTATGATTTGATTATAGCCTAAAAATACATCAATCATAGAAATTCTATTTCATCCTACCACCTTTTCCAATACATGATACATTTTAGGCAATGGATAATTATCTTTGCGTGATGATCTATTTAAATTTCTGAAGTCAACACACAGTTTGATCTCACCATTTTTCTTTCTAACAGGAACTAAATTAGCTACCCATTCAGAGTATCTGAGTGAGACAATGATCTTAGCATCCAAAATATTCTTTACCTCATTCTCTATCATAGGCAGCAGAATAGGATTTATCTGTATGAGCTTCTTCTTAAATGGTTTAACAACTTGCTTCAGAGGAATCTTGTGTTCGATTATGGTGGTATCATAAGTTCTTAATTCATCATAGGACCAAGCAAAAACGTCCTTATACTGCTTGAGTAGCTCAACATATTTTCTTTTTATTTCAGGAGGCAGGTATTTGGATATTTTAACCAGCCTCAGAGTTTCCTTAGTGCCTATATCACAGTCTTCAACTTCTTTAGGTTGAGGTTGTAAAGTAGATTTCAAGGGAATATCATCATGATTAAATAATCTATCCAAGGGAATAAAACCTTTAGGTATTTGATTATTTTTCAATAACAACATGCGGTGATTAGCAATTTTATCTTGAAACTCCTGAGGATCTTCTCCTTCCTGCATAATCCAAACAGGGTCATTCTGATTTTCCTGATCAACATGCATTTCGACAAACTCATCCACCATCTCTAAAAATTGTCTGATTTGTTCATCATCATCGAAAAACTTCCAATGATGTACATTGTTTGGAATTGAGGGTCTATGCCTCATTTCTATATGATACTTTAGTTTGAAGTTTGTAGGAGGTACAAATGTTGAGGCTGCTTTGGCCAATGAATCTGCCCGTTGATTTTCTATTCTAGGGATGTAGTGAACATTAGCTGATGAGAAAAAAAATTCAATTAGATCATAGACACAATTTCTGTAAGACCTTATCCTTAGGTGTTTAGCCTGATAGTGACGATTTATTTTTTTTATAGTTAATTCTACATCACCATAGACTTCCAGGTTTTTAATTTTCAACTTCCTAGGAGCCTCTAATCCTAATACCAAGGCTTCATATTCACATACATTATTAGTGTAATCGATGTCCCACTGTAACCTGTAATAAAAAGGGATAATAAACTCATATACAAGTTCCACAAATATAACTCCAGCTCCTACTCCTTCACGAGAAGAAGCACCATCGAAATAAATTTTCCAAACTCCAATACTATATACATCTTTATTTTTTTTTTCTATTTTTCCGTTTTCTATACAATTTTCTTCTATACAGTCCTCTAAATAATCATCAATGGATAAATTACAATTTCCTAAATCTTGATCTGCAACATAAACAACATAATTATTTGGATTCAGCAGGTCACTTACTGTATATTCCAACCTTGTCTCTCTGTACAAGTGGGTAAATTGTCCATCGAAGATCAGGATTATAGTGTATGTCATGTCAATTTGAAGAGATCCTCCCAGTTTGGCACCCCAAGACATGGATAACACCATGCCATAATTTGGAGGTATATCAACAACAACCACATCCATCAGAATACTTTTTACAGGAATCTGCGCAAGATTAACCACTAAATATTTAATCATTTCCACACATTTAACTTTTCTCAAATCAAAAGAATATAAATCTCCATATGGTCGAGTAATTTTGAGACCAATTCTATCCATAATACCTTTGGGAATCACATTATGGGAAGCTCGAGAATCCAACATACAATTATGAAGAAGATGATCATCTACAATTAGGGTAATGTAGAAAGGAGCTACAGTATCTCTGGCACCTTCAAAATGTGGACCAAAAGTTATATATGTTTTATCATCTTCTAAATTTATGATGTCGGCCTAACTTTCAGTATCCGAAAAATTTATCATTTTAGTAATTTGTTTTTTGTATGTAGGGTTTTTGCCAATTCAACCAGAGGTACAGGGATCTTGATATTATTAATCACATTCTCTAGATTGAAATTTCCCGTTGTCTTATCGACTTCTCTGGTTTGGATTTCTATCTCTTTTTTTTTGTGATTTATCGGTTTGTGTTGCTTTTGTTTCAGTGGGGTTTGGTTTTACAGTATGGTTTCTGACTACTTTTGTTTTGACATTATTTTTCTCAGCTAACGATGAAGTTGTCTCATTATCTTTTCTCTTTGACAAAATTTTCTTTGGTTGAGTAGTTGTGATATTTCTATCTCTAGGCCTCAGATTATATTTTTGCTGAAGCTCGACCATTATATTATCAACGATTCCTTGATAAGCATATTATTTCGTATTATTTATGCTTTCATCATTATTAGACCAATATTTTGTATTTAGATACTTTTCATAATCTTGTTTCATCAAAAACGGTTCCTGAAAATCATCACCAAGATTATTCATATCTTCTTCCGACTTCTGAAAGTTTCGCAGGTCCTCTCCTCCTATAAATTTTTCGTTCTTAAAGGGGGCCTACATATTTTGATCGTCATTCTTGATTTTTCTTTGTTGTATTTGAGGATTATGATTTCTTCTGAAATATTTTCTAGGGAACTCATCATTCTTAGATTCGTCCAATTCCATTTTCGAGATTTTATTTGACAATTGTTTGATTATTTTTTCCATGTCATCCATCTTATCTTCCGAGGACCTCCCACATCCAGAGGGTCCTTATTGTTCTCTGTATCGTATGATTTCTTTATTTCCCGATTCAAATTTAGATTTTAACTTCCCTGATGCCATCATATTTGACTCAATTTATACAACATCGTCGTGCATTTTACTGAGGTTGATAGATCTTCTTGCCCTCAACAGTAGAGAAAAATCAGGATCAAAAGGCCCAACAAAAGTTACTTTCATAGCATGTTGGGAAGGGTTAACCTCAGCTTGAATCTTATTATACAATTTATTAAATCTTTGAGTAAACTCAAGAAATGTTTCTAAATTTTTCTTTCTTAAAGCTCTAAACTAGGTTAGATAATAAAGGTGATATTTTATTTCTCCCCATTGTCTGATAAAGGCACTTTCTAACTTGTCATATGATCCTATGGAATCTACTGACAGTCCTTGGAACCAGGTTCTTACCTGTCCTTCAAAGGTTTGAACTACAAGCCTCGAATAAATTTCCTCATGCTTAAGGCCAAGGATATGAGTGAATTGATCAAAGAAATTTATGTGCTCAATTGGGGTTAAGTCTCCCTCTCCGGTGAACTTTGGCAGGTTTTTCATATAGTTTTCAGGTAAATCATGGAGGGGAAATGGGAGGACCAAAGGGGCATACCTAGCAGCTACTTTAGAAAAAAATCTAGGAGGTAGGGTTAGTCTTTGAGTTCCTCCTCCTCCTCCTCCAACACCATGTCCAACACCTCCGACACCACCTTCGACAACACCTCAAGAACCACCTACTCTGGCTGTAGCCATTGATAATTTAAGAGATGAAACTTTGGGATTATAGGAAGGATTTCTGAGAATGTGTAGTGAACTTTCGGCCCCTTCAAGATTAAGTGAAAAAGGTTCAGGAGACAAAAAATCTAAAAAAGAGGGAAAAGGGAAATGAGGGCTAGGTTCTTCGGATTTACAGGATGTATAAATAGGAGAACCAATAGGAGTCAAGTTAGAGTATAAGATGTATTCTTCAAAACTTCGAGAGGTTGGAATCTTGACTTCAGGAACTGATGAAATATCAATTGAAGTGGGTATTGAGATGGATTTTTTACCTTTATTCATAAAGGCGACAGTTGGAACCATCTCAGATTTAATCTCGGGTGAAACCAACTCAGGTTATAGGGTTTTGGCTTCGAGTCTAACAATAAATGTTTCTTCAGAAAAGACTTGGGTAAAATCTTCTTGAGGAGTTAGCTTCTCAAATAAAACCCTAGTATCCAACTTGGGTTGATAAACTTTAATAGCTAATGAAATAGTCTTTTTAAGGTATCCCCTTGGTTTCAAAAGTTTTTCAGGGTCAAATATAGGCGAAATCTTCTTACCGTTTGGATTCTTTTTGGTATTTCTTCAACTAAATGCCAGTTTATTAGTTGTGGAGTCACCAAGTGAAAGATAAAAATTATCCTTATAATGTATTCAATCTTTGTTCACTATCAAAGAGAGAAACTTACCAATGTCGTTCTCCTAGGGAAAAATAACTTTGTTTCTCCGTCCCCGGTAACGCTGCCAAAAATATGTTGTTCTTGAGTTTATACTTAAGGCTTCAAAGTATAATGTCAAGGAATCAAGAAATAAAGGAAGTTTTAATGTTTGTGTTTTCTACCTTTGTTAAGTGAGAAAAAATCCTAAAAATGAATTAACAACATAACACCTCAGAGGTCGTCTATTACAGAAGAAAAAAAGCATGGGTGTAATGAGAGAAAAAAATAAAGTTGTTAGACAAAGAAAGGCATCTATTAAAGAAGAATCTTAATTCACTATAGAGGAATAAAATAAATGATATAACCTTAAAATGAAGCATAAAATGTAGCAATCCAATTAACGACTAGGTCTTGTATTTACTAACAGTAAAATAGAGGAAAAGTTGTTCACTATTAAATTACTAAATGAAATGTAATCACAGTAGATGTTGTATTAAACTGCGATCAAGCATTCATCAAGGAGATATATAAAAAGATAATGGAATGTGGAAAGACAATAGAACACATAAATCAAATGAACGAAATGTGGAATCTATGATCTGTATTTGTATTAATCCTCAACACGGAGAGATTTCTCAACTACATATGGAAAAAATCCAACCTTTCTTTAGTCTTTTGAAAACGTATTTATACAAGAGATTCTCAACCCTAGGAAGTTGGAATTCTTGTTATTCGTAGGTAATAACGGTTACAAAATGAAAACCTAAACCGTTTCACTTGTTTCCTCTCTATCTCTTTCTCATACCAGCAGAAACAGATATGCCCATGATACTTCATTGATTCTTTGAGGTACTTCCTTTACCTCGCTCAAGACATTAGACACACCTGCTTAGAAATTTTACTAATTGTCTATAAGGTTTTGTCACATCTTTTGCCTCAAAAGGATACAACTTCTTTTGTAATTGTGGCAACCTGTCTTCTATCCTTTTATCTTAAGAAGTCATTGAATGTAACTGTAAATTTGGATTTACCAACCATCTATCTATTTGAGCGATGTCAAACTGCTTTAGCTATGAAATTTTATCCTGAGCTTCCTCTAATCTTTTTTTGATGTCAAGTTGATGCTTTACAATATTGATTTGTCCTAGTATTTCAGAACCATCATCCTTTCTGAGGCCTAGTGATTCTTTATTAAGAAAATGAAAAACATATTCACAATCCTCTTTTATTTCCTTGGCTGTTATTTTACTGTCAAATATATTGGCCTCCCATGTATTTAATACTATGTTACCTCTGACCTACTCTGCAATAGTTAATCTTGGAGTTACAAATATTTCTTCTCTAGCCAATGACACAATCGCTTCTTGAAAAGTGGTCTGGACTGCAGTAGCCTCTCTTTCTTTGAAACCAATATTATCCAAAGATTGGTTTACTTCCCAAAAATGATTTTGAATGATTTCTACCTTAGTAAAAGGGCTCTGTTGTGCTATTTCCAATTTCTTTATCACTTCCAATGCTTGAGCTTGAAGCAATGCTATACCCACAACCATTTTCTCACTAGAACTAACCTTGTCTTGTAATTGTTTTACCAACTCATCTTGCTGGATAGTTCGTCCTTCACTCACTTGCATATTCTTATGCATCTCATCAAGACTGGACTTGAGAAGTTGGATTTCTTGCTTATCACTAGCTCTAGATTTTTCAAGCCCTTTATTGACTTCATCTCTGACATTATTTTCTGTGGTCCTTATTTGATTTTTCAATTGACTTATCATCTGATTCTTCTTCTTCTGTTTTTCTTTCACATTATCAACTGAGAATAGGTTAGCTATTTCAAAATCTCCCAAAGAGCCTGCTACATCTATAGCAAAGTCTTCTTCTTCCAAATTTTGTCCATCCATTAGTATTCTATTCTTTTTGATAGTTGTACCTTCTTTCTAGTGCATTTCTTTCTTGACCACAACTTTCCTTTTATTACTGAAAAATAAATCAGAAGGAGGTATCTCTTCAATAGGGATAGGCGTGAGATATCCTATGATTATTACCTCTGCATTGGGGTTTCCTCTGGTGAACTGTAATGGTGTGACAACTTGAATGGGGCTACCAATTTCTGTGGATAACTATTTTTCGGTTCCATTTGTAGTTGATTTATCTGATTAAGACAATGGCCTATATTCTCCTTTCTTTGCTAGGGTCTCTACTTGATATTTGTTCTAGTTATCTAACATTTATGTCTCTAGGATATCTTTTATCTAAGTCGAGACCTCATATTTCTCTAAGTTTTACAAGGATCCTTTTTTGCTAGAGCTTACGGCGTCTAGATTTTGGGTCTTTGTTTGTTGTGTAGTTGGAAACATTGGTTTCTCCCCTTGTAATAATTTTGGAAGACTACTTCTTTGGTGCTTTTGGAAGTTGTAAAAATCAATCACTTTATTAGGTGATAGAGCTCGAACTCGGTTCAGAACTTCTTGGTAAGATCTCACCCCTCAGAACATTTTGTCTTGAGGGGATTCTTCATGTTCATAATTTTTTATATTGAAACTAACCATATGGTTACACATGACATTTTGCGGGTCGTGCTTCTTGAATTCAATGTTAACCAACTTTATTTCTTCTAAGGCCACAACCTCCACTTTGGAGTGGCTGAAATAAAATAAAGAAAATGCACCAATCTGTAAGGGAAAAGATGGCCATACCTTTTTCTACACTTCTTTGAGCTCTTTGCTAATCCCACCGAGTACATTTTTTCGTGCGACCTCACGACACACCAGTCAATCTGGTAAAAATTTCGGTAAATCATATGGTGGAATTGAACAACCGAAAACTTTGATATAAGAGAAGTGTTCATCGATGTACTAGTCTGCCACTTTTTCCAGGTTATCCACAACTGTGTCTGAAATTCTAGGAGGTGGGTCACCAAATATAACAGTGTGCATCAGAACCACTACCCAATTACAAATTTCATAAAAGAAATCCTCCGCTTTGTCTTCCCAAAGATTTGAATGATAAATTTGAATTGGTTCTGCACTATCTAGAGTCTATCTCCAGCCCATCAGCGGGAAAGGAATCATGAAACAGATGGCATCCATAATATAAGCTGACATGAATAATGAAGTTGATTTCCCCTTGGATTTCTTCGTCTGGTATTCTATGATTTCACTAGCCAGACTGCCCGGAAATATCTTGGGATAGTCGAAAGAATACCCTTACGCCACTATGTGTATAATGGGTACCCATGGTAGAAATAAATGGGTTGTGTTCTATTTTCCATAGGGTCTAGACATCATCATGGCTATATACATGAACTAAGGTTCTAGAGATGAGATTGAGTATATGTCGTGAGAATCATCTCTGAACTTTTCGAGGCGTGAATATCATTCCTTGATCAAGTCGGAAAGACTCTTTCCATATTGATCACACTCCTTCTTGTTAAAATTCACTAGAAAACAGGCATTGTAAATGAAGTTTGGAGTTGAAGACAATTTATACATCACCTATATGTGTTTTGGATGAAATGACCCAACAAGTACCTTCTGATAATTGAATATAGTTTTAGTTGGGATATCCACATGATCCAGTGCCCATCCAATCATGTCATTATAGGGTAAAATCCCCAGCCTTGTTGCTACCTTATGTAGCTTTGACTGAGCAATAATATTGTATTTGGTAGATAATTCTTCTTTTTTTTTGTCTCTTGAATCATCAGGGTAGTTTACCAATTCGTATTGTAGGACGTTGAAAACATGCATCTAGATTTTAACTGTGTCTATACTTTTGGGCGAGGTGTTTGTGGATTTTAACTGTGTCTATACTTTTGGGCGAGGTGTTTGTGGATTTTAACTATGTCTATACTTAACTCTCACTAGTTTATTTAGCTTATTTTCATGGCAACATGGTAGAAGTTCTCAGAAACCTGTTATTTTTCAAAGAAAATGCACAAGACTGAGTATCTCACTAAGAAAGTTCTACCAAAACACAAATGTAATTGAAAAATGATAAAAAAATTCTTGCCTTAGACACATCGACCTCCATCTACCTTCACTGAAAATGAATTTAATTCTTTTAATAAAAATATTTGGGCATTAAAGCAGGTTCTTATTTGAGATCATTTCCACAGGCTATCAGTTTAATGTCATTAATGACCAATAATTCATGACCGGGAAAGTATGAAAGAAATTTTAAATCACTCGTATCGAAAATCGACATAAACTCAATGGTTAAATAAGAATGCTTTATTTTGTTAATAAATAGACTTTACATCATTAATTAATTATGTTTAACCTTAATCCTTTTTGGGGTTTCATGTCCCGGGTTAATCTATTTCAATTCAATCTATGATCCTCGAATCGTGAAATCGTGATTTATTAATTAATATTAATCATGTTTAACTTTTGTAAATAATCGCTATTATTTAAGGGTTTCGCGATTTCGGATATCGGGAGTTTAAGTTAACATTTGAGGCAAGATTCCCGAAACATGAATTTGCAATAAGGTTAATTATCATTAATCATTTTAATTGTTTAATTAACTTGATTTAATTTAAGCTAGTTTCACAACTTTGCATATCAAGACTTTGGAGTTCTTTGTATGTCTAACTGTTAGTATTGCGAAACCTCGAAACCCTATACTTTGAAGGATGTCTTAGTGATTTTACTTTTTAATGAAATGGCAGCTCCATGACTTTTAAATGATTTTCGACCATTAGATTAATCAGATTATTTTATCGAGGGTGGTATCCAAGTGCGCATTTGTCCTTATTTAAACAAAAATGAAAATTTTGAAGTCTAAATTTTATGTTAAAATATATATGTTTCAACACATGGCATGGCATGGCAAGGAAAGACATGGCATGGAAATTAAATCAAAGGAATTACATGGAAATACAAGTCAAGGCATGGCATTACATGACAAGACAAGGAAAGGTAAGGAAATGCAAAGAATGCCATGGATTGGAAAGGAATGACAAGGGAAGGAATGGCATTGAAAGGAAAGGAATTGTGAGGCAAGGAATGACATGGAAAGGTAGGGTCTGACATGGCATGGAATGAAAAGGAAATTCATGACATGGAAAGGCAGGGAAAGGCATGCCATGGCAAGGAACATGATGGCATGTAAAGTCAAGGAAAGGAAAGGAATAGCATGAAAAAGAAAGGAAAGGAATTACATGGAAAAGAAAGACATGACATGGCATGGAAATGAAAGGAAAAGCATGGCAAGGCATGAAATGACTTGTGCGCTCTTTGGATGCACTCCTAGGAGCCTCATTGTCATGCTTGAATCTATGTAATAGCCACATGGGTCACCTAATAGGACTGGAAGGGGATGACTCCTCCCCCCCAACTAAATTTTAAACTATATATTAGTGCTCATCCTTTAGATCTCATTTCTCCTCATACTCTATTGTAGGTGGACACCTAATATATCCTAGATGCCAAGTTCTACTCAAACTTAACATATCTTCTCAAAACTGTTTTCCTATATGATGGAATTAATATCCTGTAAGCCTTCGAGGTCTTGATGTACCCCACAAATATACCCTTTTGTCCCCAAGGCTTCAATTTCATCTTCTTCTCCACAAGCACATGGATGTAGACTTGACAACCAAAGATCCTCAAATATCTTATCTCTAGCTTCACTCTCAAGAATTTCTCCTTTGGATTCTTGTCCCCCAATATCCTATGAGGTCTCTTATTTTTCACATACACCATTTTATTACATGCCTTTGCCCACATAAACGTAGGAAACTCCTTCTCATGTATCATAGCCTTGTCAGAACCGATGATGGAATGATTCTTTTTCTCCACAACCCCATTCAATTGAGGGTTGTATGAGACTACCATCTCCCTATTTATCAATTCCCTCTTTCTTAAATCCTCGAATTCATTGGAGGTGTAATATCCCCAATTATCTTTCCTCAAGACTTTCATATTCTTACTTGTCTAGTTCTCTACTTGAGCTTTAAACTCATGAAAATGATATAAGACCTCATTGTCGGTCATCATAAATAAGATCTAGGTTTTCCTAGAAAAATCATCAATAAACATCACATAGTATGAAAATCCTCGTAATGATGCTATTAATATCGACCCACTCACATATGAATGGATGAGATCCAATATCCCCTTATACATAGTCTCAATTATTGTAAAATCAACCTTCGAATTCTTGCTAATTGCACACCCTCTGCATACTCCTTATTTCTCAATATGAACTATGGAATACCTATAACAATATCCCTCAGGATCAACAATGTCCAGTAGTGTAGGTTTCCAAACCTATTGTTCAAAAAATTACATAGGTTCTCATTTTCATGTACCAAATCCTCAATAGGCTTGCCCTAAATCCTGTAAAAATTTCCTTCTCTACCCCCAATGACAATTGCGTCATCTAATTTATCTTTCTTTAGATGTATGATTAATTTCCCTCTCTAAAAAATAATTCCGAAACCCCTTTCCTCCATAATTGAGGCTGAAAGAAAATTTACTTTCAAAACTTGTACATAAATCACATCCTAGGCATCTAACGAATCTCCCAATCCATGTTGTGATGAGACTGTTACATATCCCTTCACTGCATAGTTGGAATCATCACCAAGATGCACATGAACATCTGAGTCCCTCTTCATCAGAGTCCCAAAGTTCATAGTCCTTCAATGCAAAAATTAGTCTTTCTTTCTAAGATAATAAGTTGGATGCTCCATCCAATCTATCTTCAGCTCTCAATGGTGTTGTTTCCATCCCTGAGGCCTAATAAACTACCCTAGAAAGAGCCTATTTTTTGATACTTCCCTTGTACTATCCTGGAAATCCTTGTACACACTTGTCACATATGAACCCCCACATATGTACATGTCTTTTATTATTTATACCTACATACACATTATTTTTTCCAATGAGACCCACATATGTACACACTAGTCCCTTTGGTAATCCCACATATAGCTCCATAAACCTCCAAAAACCTAGTTCTGCCTCAGTATGATTGTTCTGCTAAAATCCTTCATTCAATTTCTTCCTGTTGGTTATGGATCTAATATATATATTCCCTTTAGATCATGTTCTCTAATACCATGTTGAAAACCTCTTGCACCAACACATAGGTATCTTTTCATCTATTGATTTCCTTACTTCAAAACTAATTAGCGACTCACAAAACAAAAATACATTGTTGAAATATTCAAATCAATAAATATAGTGGAAGAAAAAACTTGAAACTAAATCATGCACTCATTAAGACTAATAATTTTGGGTAGATACCCCTAAAAAAATACTGGAGGGAAAACTAGTGATGAGAATAATTTTATTATGATAAAATTAGAGCTCCTGTAATAGGGATAATGGCCCACTGAGAGAAATACAACTACACACAAACATGGAAAATTCTAGTGTACTATATGACACAAAAATGCATGGTTTTTGAGATGTATGCACTTGTTCCTACTATGTTCTAGTGTATATGCATATGTCTTCATTGTCTCATCCATACATATATGGAAATCATGTACGACAAGTTCTGCATGACGCAACACTTTCCTATGGATTCACCTAACTAAATACCCACTTGCAGTAGCCTCTGATCTCTCTTCTCCTTGATTTGATCTTTATATGGAAGTACTTCTCCACCTATCCAAGATCCCCTTGAATCATAATCCTTCATGATCCAACTGTCTTTGTCCTCTATCAATCTCTCTCGATAATCTTGAAAAATATGTCTGAAGTGTCTTCCTTCTTCACCCTATCCTGACATTAATAATCTTGAGTTATAATCTATTTCTAATCTCCAAAGTGATTGATGGTTGATATTACTTCTCACACTCACTTGATATTTATATTACATGTTAATAATTTTAACATTTTCTTAAATAACTCGGTTAATTCAATAATTAATCAATAAAAATGATTTACTTTAATAATTCCTTCAACTAAATTAAAGTTACGAAGATAGAAGTCTTTGGATGAATTATACATGCTAGAAACCAAGCCTATGTGGAAATACTCGTTTGATGCTACATGCATCAATGTGGTTGTCTTGAGGTTGGTTTTTCTGTGGGTTGGGTCTGCCTTTACCATACGTTTTTTGTTGTGGATTTGTAGACCCAAAGTCCCACTTATATCACTTATTAAACTTTTGCTCGATTTTTTAATCATATTGATAAGTGGATCTCACTAACGAGATGTCCAAAAAATCCATTTCTATTTGGCTGTACCTATGTATACCCCCACGATATTTTAAAACTAGATGCCGCTCGATGTCTTTGATGCCTAGCTTGATGAAAAATGTATGGAAAATATTTGTGAAATGTGACACTATTTGGTCCCCCTTCTGATATAATATTGTCTATCCCATGTATTGGTTGTCATAGTTTCCAACAAAGTTATATTATTACTTAACAACACCCATAAAAGATACCCAAGTGGGTTCGGCCTAAAAAATTCCAGACTCGTCTATTTAATTTTACTCACAGTCAGTATCCAACCAATTTTTGACATGAGTTACAACCTTCAACAATGCAAAGGTGATATTTTCCTTATTGAAAAAATTGTGGAAAGATAAATAACATTATAGTATATTTAACCACTTTTCTGAAGCATCCACATCTATCTGACCTTTAAAAATTGGAATATTAAAATTTACCTGTACCTTGAAAGGGGCGAGACCTCCAAAGTGGTTTCTTGATGAAGATGTGTCTGCTATTGTTGGCAATAGTTGAAGAATTTGGGAAAAATTATCCATGATTTCATTCCTATGTCACGTGAGGGATTCCTTGAGAAATAGATGAATAGGATCTCTTGATCCCCTGTCTCTCTTTTCATCCACCATGGGAGGTCATCGGGGTCAATGAGGACAATATTTATGAGGCTCAAGTAGTTCAATTCCAAACTCCTTATACCCTGACCTCATTGGGGACCTTCACATAGAAATAATTAAAGAGAAAATTGCTCTGATACCACTAATCCATATTACACTTAGAATTAAATGACAGTATAAATATAACAAGTAAATACACATAGCTATTGCAAGAAACACATATATACAAAAGTACACAATTTCTATTAATGAATGAAATTTGCAAGAACTGCAAAAATAAAAAAGTGAACTAAACTCGCTAGAATGGTGGTAGCTTATCTCTAAGAAGATATTCCATGTCTATGCACATTCACTAGAAGATGTTTTTACAATGAAGATCCAATTTTTTTTTTAAAATAAAACATAAATGAGAAAACCCTAAACATTCAAAACCCTAAACACGAGAGATGAAACACCAAAAGGTTTTTGGGCCCTGATGGGGGTAGTTGATACATCAACTTACTAAGGGCGTAAATTTTTCATACAATCTCCTTTTGGGGCACTTGATAGCCCATTGGAAAGTTCTTTCTAAGAAGAACACATTTCAACTAGGCCTAGGATAAATCCTAAGGCTATCAACTAGGCCTCACAATGTCAAAAAGAAATCATTTAGGGCCCAAAAACGACCCCAAAAGTTTAGGAACCAAAAAAACCATAGAAAATTAATATGGAAATCTACATTTTGAGCCAATGGAATAGGTGGGTGGCCACCAATATCCACCTAGATAAGAAATGGAAAACAAAGGTTTAGGTAGTGGAGAACCACATAGGGTACCATCAAGATATTCTCAAATTATTGAAGGACTACTTGGTTGTGACACAAAACAGGATAAAAGAACAAGTAGATCAACATTGCAGTGAAAGGAAATTTGAAGTGGGAGATTGGGTATTTTAGAGGCTACAATCATATAAACACATGTCCCTCAAACAATAAAATAAGGATTATTATCGCACATATTTTATCTTGGGAAAATACCAACCCAAACCACAAAGGTGTGACAACTGTGGGAGAATTTACCCATTGTCACCTTAGATAAACATTCCCCTCACTTTAGTGATGATAAAATCACCATAAGGGGGGAATCCTAGGTGACCCTAGAGGATTGCTATGGAAATTGAAAATATATGAAGTATTCCCCTATATGTCAAGGGCAAGGGTGGAAAATAATCTTAAGAATGAGTCTCGTGTGATGGTAAATGGTTTCCGAAGTAGTGTACCTAAAAAACAATGTCAACCTTCTCGGAACAAGACAATACATGATAATATAAGACTCAAAATCAACGGGAATGAAAAAAGTAACCTTGATGTCCCAAATTGCATATTTATATACTTCTGCAATTTGGGACATCAAGGTTACATTTTTCATCCCAGTTGATTTTGAGTCTTCTATT
>ML778111.1:1481908-1520604 GCA_009831015.1 Picea engelmannii | reverse complement strand
AATTCGAGTGCAAGATGTCGAAAACAAAGCTAGCAATGAGGATATGAATTCCCAATAGTTAGAGAAATAATTTGATATCAGTTAAAGGGATGTTAGTTAGTTTTATCAACAATATTTGTAACATCATTATGTCTATAGAAAAAAATTGATACAACAAAAATCTCTAGCCACTAAAATCAACAAACAATCCACCCAAACAATAGCATTTGATTAGTAAATTAATGATGGCAGCTTGCAAGTGAATTTTAGTGGTATAAAAGTAACAAAGAATAAGATAAATATGATTTTGTTGCAACCCTATTGGCTGTAGAATTAAATTTATAACAACAATGATATCACTTGGATAATAAAGATACCTTTAGGGCACAAAGTAACTTAAATCATGTAAAATTAGATTCCAAGTTTAGACAATTCAAACTCCTTGATATCATGTTTACCAATGCATAATATTCAATATCCAATGAAATAAGATTAGTTCATAATCTTTTGGGTTATGGAGTCTCTTTTTTATGATATAGGGCTTATAGTTCTCTAGGGTTGTAATTCTTTTTACTCCCTAGAGAAAACAAACCTTAGCAAGGTAAATCTACAAGGGTGTAAGCCCCTTTATTCCTTGTAGCAATCTTTGAAAAATATATATTTTCAATGAAAATAACATATATCTTTATAGAGGTTGTATTCCCTTATAATCCTCCAAGGGTTTAACAATATTCACTTTAAAACCAATAAGAAACAAAAAAAATTCATAAATTCCTTGCCTAGTTCAAGAGATAGCATACAAATACCCTTCCTTATCAAGAATTTTCCACCACATTTCCAAGAAAACAGACATCAAGAGATAGTTCTAACCTTCCTTCCAATAGATAAGTAAACGCGTCCACAAAACACCAAGAGAGAGATAGAGAAAATTTCCCAAGTAGTGAGGAAATTTCATCCAAGCGAGTATGTAATTCTCAAAACCATGATTCAGAATGAGAGTGAAATGACATTTATTTATACAAGGTCATCTAAACCTAATTTGTCCACTTTAATTTGTCAAAAGAAAAATATAAAGAGGGCCAACCCTCTAATTTGTCTTTACATTTTACAAGTAATAAATTAACATTAAATTAAAACCCTTAAAGGGTGATGCTAGGCCGCCAAGAGGGATGTTGAGCCTCTAGGTGCAAGTCCTTGGGCCTCCAAAGGCCAGGTGTCACCTCTTCATGTGCTAGGGAGAAAAGGAATGCATCTCTCTCCATCAAATCACATCACATCACCACCACGACCATCAAAAACCATCATAACCCCATCAAGAAATGTGGCATAAATGACTATGATATGAAGTCCTAGGCCTCCCAACGCCAACATTCAGGTACAAGGGGGCCTCAATGTGATCATCTCATGTTCTCCAAGTGCCTCCAAATGCAATACTCATATTCCCATTTGTGCAATGAAGGGGGCACACCATCCAACCTATGGGATTCAATCCCATATGAAGGTCCAAGTGATCCAAGTGGATCTCAGTGGCCATCCAAATTTTCCACTGAATCAACAATTTCAGCCTCTAGTTTTGAGAAACCATGATATTCACCCTTTTTATGGGGAATGGAATGCAATTCCATCTTCATTTGTCAATTATAGACATCAGGTAATGATTTCATGGTGGTCTTATGTAAATTACTACAACATAGCATTAATGTAACATATCCCATTATAACTCCGTAGTTAAGCTCACTCAGGCTAGAGTAGTACTGGAATGGGTGACCATTGGGGAAGTCCTAGTGTTTTACATGCCTACAAAATTTTATAAATGTATACAAATTTATACCACATGCATCATGATGATTGTTCTCCTCTCACTCTCTCATATATAATTGATTTTAAGGAGGCCCTTTGATCTAGGTGGATATCGATGGCCACCCACCTCTTCCACTAGTTCGAAAAATAGTTTTCCACCTTGGCAGATTTTTGACAGTTTTTCGGGTTCCAAACTTCTAGGGTTGTTTTGAGGCCCTAAACGACGTTTTTTTGGGGATTGTTGAAGGCACTACCTTGGGATAGTCGAAAATTATTCTTCTCAGTTATACCTTTCCAACGGGCTATCGTGCACCTAAAATGAAGATCGTATGCAAACGTTACGACCCCGGGAAGTTGATGTACTAACTTACCCAAATGGGGCCCACATGACTTTTGGCACTTCATCTCCTGGGGTTAGTTTTTTTGATGTCTTGGGTTTTTTACATTCCCGTTTATTGTAAAATTTCATCAGAGACTCATTGTAACAATCTTCTTGCGACTGAGCATAGCCTTCACATCTCTTCTCAGAGATAAGCTGCCACCATTCCAACAAACTTGTTTTACGCTACATTTTACAGTTTCAACTTATTTCCTTATTAAATAGAAAACCAGTTTTACTATATCTCTGTTATTTTGTGTTAATAATCTTTTAATAATATGTATTCATTTTGTTCTTCTCATAAAATCTAGATTAGTGGTATAGAGCGGTCTTTTTCTTGTCATCTTAATGTATGTCCCCAATGAGGTCAAGGTACAAAGAATTGGGTCTCGAGCTTGTTTATCTTGAGGTAAAAATATCTCGCACTCCCAAGTGACCTCTCATGGCAGGAAAAAATAAATATGATCGGATAGGAGATCCTTTCAAAATGTTTCTTGAGGAATCCCTATCGCAACAGAGGAATGAGATGATGGATAGTTTTGCGCAAATCCTTTGGTGGCTACCAACATGCGATGTATATTCCTTGAGAAGAGGTGTCGCCCCCTGCAAGGTACAAATCAACTTTGATATTCATATATTTGAAGGCTAGATAGATGCAGATGATATAGATAAGTGGTTGAATCTACTATAAGGGTATTTTTCTGTTGATAACTTTTCGAATAGAGAAAATATTAGTTTTATTCTATTCAAAGTCGTTCCCCATGTCAAAGATTGGTGGGAAACTTTCTGTGAGAAAAAGGAAACAAAGGAAGCCTCATTATTTATAGTCACAACCACTTGGGAATCCTTCAAGGATGCTATTAAGGAAAAATACTACCATGTCAAAAGTTATGACGACTTGTATACCAAATGTACCACATTGCACCAAGAAAGAGACCAAGCAGTGACAGAGTTCACAAATATATTCCATACCTTGTGCACCAATATGGGTATCAAATATTTAGAGCAACATATGGTGGTCAAGTATCACGGTGCTCTGCATAAATACATCCAGACCAAAATGGAATTTCATGAAATATCATCCTTGGGTGCGGCCAACTGATATTCCGTCAAAATCGAGTAGAAGCTCAAAAAAAAGACGCGGAAATTTGGGCTTGGGAACCCCGCACAGGAAAAGCCAGGAAAGGGTGGCCCCAACCCACAGAACAAAGGATAGAGAAAATATGAATAGTATCAGGACAACCAGTCCAATCTGCAAGAAAAGAAGGACACTGGAAAGACAAAGAAAGATACCAGGAAGTGGTGTGACTTCCATAATATCCCTTGGCATAACATTGTTGACTTCCTCTCAAAGCAGTCACTCATGGCCGAAGTGAAATCCTCTAAATCAGATGCGAGTTATGACTCTAAGTCGGAACCAGAAATGGGAAGATGAATCATTGATGAAGAAACTAGTTCCACCATTGCTACCACCAAGCTCCATACTAGTGAACCAGATGAGCCAGAAGAAGGAGATTGCCTCTTCCATTCAAAGATGTGTGTAAAAGGCACCCTGCTACACTTCATCATTGATAGCGATAGCTAAAAGAACCTCATCTCAGTATAGGTCATCAAGCAGTTAGATTTGTTGAAAATGCCACACCCACAAACCTACACCATTGGATGGATCCACCAAGGAAGCGATCTCCACGTCAGCCAATAGTTTCAACTCTCGTATGACATCAAGCCCTTCAAAGACAAGGTATTGTGTGATGTTTCTCCTCTCGAAGTTTGTAATGTTCTTTTGGGACAACCTTATTTATGGAAACGTTGTATATGATTCTAGTCCTCGCAACGTTATTATCAATTTGAATAATAATTTGTACAGGATATCTGAGTCATTCCCTCGTAGTTTTATTTCCTTGATATCTGCCAAGTAATGTAGGAAGGTCATATCTCAGATTGGGAAATTTGTCTTCTTTTTTATTCTCTCTCAGAGTGAGTGAAAGATCGTAGGCACATCTAGGGCCTCCCCAACTGATCTCTCCACAAAACAGAGGCAAGTGGATAAGGTCATTGAAGAATACTCATATATATTCTCCTCTCCTACCGAGGTACCTC
This sequence comes from Picea engelmannii, assembly GCA_009831015.1. NCBI lineage: Eukaryota > Viridiplantae > Streptophyta > Pinopsida > Pinales > Pinaceae > Picea > Picea engelmannii. Next base: position 1,516,346 of record ML778111.1, on the reverse strand, counting down.
TCCACTTCCAGGTCAAGCATCCCATCGATTTGACCCCATGTGCACCACCACCCAATGGTCCATTCTACCACCACTCTCTGTTGGAAAGCGAGGAGATCAAGAGGTAGATATAATAACTTCTCCACAAGGGGAACATCCATCCCATATCATCGCCTAGTGGGAGCCCAATCATGTTTGGTGCAGAAGAAAGACGAGACCTGGAAACTCTGCATTGATTATCGGGTCCTGAATAAAATCATAGTCTGAAACCCATACACAATTCCCATAATCAACAACCTCCTTGATCAACACACGGGGGCCAAATAACTCATTAAGATTGATCTGAAGTCTAGCTACCACCAGGCCCCAATAGAACAATTAGATGTATGGAAGAGTACCTTCAAGTAAAAAAAAGGTCTTTTTGAATGGTTGGTCATGCCCTTTGGTTTGAAAAATGCTCCAGAAACGTTTATGAGGATGATGGATGATATCCTATGACCTTTCACCAATACTTTTGTAGTGGTGTATCTGGATGACATCCTCATCTACAACAAGACGTGGGTGGAACACTTGCAACATATTCAACAGGTTTTGCACACCCTGTGGCAGCACAAACTATATGCAAAATTGGAAAAATGCTCCTTCGACATGGACAGGTTCCATTAATTAGGATACATTGTTGATCAACATGGTGTGCATGTGAATCCAGCCATGATCCAGGTCATTCATGATTGGGTATCTCCAACCACACTCATTGAACTTCAGATATTCTTGGGCCTTGCCAATTTCTATCACAGGTTCATGCTGAGATTCTCTCATATCACATGGGCCCTCAGCCAAGTAACTAGGGGTGGCGGTAAGGAAAAATTTGTGTGGGGATTGTCCCAACAATAAGCCTTCGATGACTTGAAGAAGTATGTGTGCTCATCCTCAGTACTTTCATTACCATACGTATGACATCCCTTTGATATTGAGACAGATGCTTCAGACTATGTTGTGGGCATTGTTCTCACTCAACACAACCACCCCGTGGCATATCATAGTGAGACACTATCACATGTTGTCTATAAGTACCCTAATTATGACAAATAAATGTACTCCATTGTGAAAGCTTGTCGCTAGTGGAGACATTACATTCTTGGGAAGGAGAAATTCATCCACACTAATCACAAGCCACTACAGTTCATGCAGACCCAAGGAAAATTGTAGAATCACTACCATCAGAAGTGGTTAACATACTTATAATAGTTCCACCTCAACATCAAGTATAAGAAAGGAAGTACCAACCAAGTTGCTGATTGCCTCACCCGACCTCTAGTTGCGACACTCACCATGGTGCTATACCATTGCATCCATGAGACCTTTAGATGGTCCCACCTTTATGATACAGACCCTGACTTCTCCACCACATACCAAACATTGGGTGCCAACATAATGGTCGCTAATTTCCATCTTTAGGATGAGTTGTTGTGCCTTCTGGGCCATCTCTGCATTCGATCAAGTGAGCACATGAAGCTGATTTGGGAATATCACTACAGTCGGATGGAAGGATACTTTGGCATCGAAAATATAGTGGCAGTGTTACAGAAACATTTCTACTGGCCGAAACATCAACAGGATGTCGGCAAGTATATCTAGTCCTACACCGCCTGTGCTATTGCCAAACTGACCACTAAGAAACAGGGAATGTACACCCCTCTTCCTACTCCTAACAGGTCATGGGAATCCATCTCAATGGACTACATGTCGGGCCTCCCATCCACCAAGAGGGGAAATGACTGTGTTTTTGTGGTTGTTGATCGATTTTCCAAGATGGCGATTCTAGTTGCCTGCAAGAAGAACATCACAGTAGAAGCCACTTCCAATCTCTTATTTGAATGAGTATGGGTACATTTTGGGATTCCACAAACCATTATCTCATACCTTGACAGTCGGTTCCTCAACTCATTCTAGTCAAGCCTCTGGTCACTACTGGATACCAAGCTCACCAAATCCACTTCCTTCCACCCCTAGACAGATGGCCAAATTGAGGTTGTCAATCGAATGGTCGTACATATCTTGCGCATGTACAATTAAAATCACCCCCACACATGGGATGAGAGTCTTCCCTATTTCCAACATAGCTACAACTGAGCCTTGCATAGCTCAACTATCCACAACCCTTTTTAGGTGGGGTTGGGATTCCAACCATTGGGCCCCATGGATGTTGTACTACACCTGGTGATCACCTCGGCTGACTCGTCCCCTACTCCACTAGAAGATGAAAAATCCACTTGGTTCATTGAACGTATCGAGCACATCCATCAACAGGTTCAGGATATTCTACATAAGTCTAATTCCAAGAATAAGAAACGCCATGATCAACATTGGGTGACACATAATTTTCAGGTGGGTGAGAAAGTTTGGTTGCATTTGCAGAAAGAATTCCTTACAGGGCCCCATCGGAAGATTATCCCACTCTGTTATGGGCAGTACATAGTCACCAAGGCTATGTGTGACAATTATTTTGAGATCAACATTGCCCCCTTCCTTGGTCTACATCCAGTCTTCAATGTGTCTCTCCTTCGGCCATATTTCTGACCATTCTTGGACACCTCAAAGATAACAAAGAAGTTGACACCAATAGAGATAAACCCTGACTACATGTAATAGGAATCCAATGATCATATTGTGGACACACATATCAAGGTCACTCGACAAAAAAGGATCCAACTTTCTTGAGTCGTCAAAGCAGGGAAACTCCTGCACCAAGGCAAGTGGCTCACTCAGGGCCAAAATCATCAGAAATTTCCTCATCTGATGGGGGAACTCAATGCAATGGAGACCATTTATTCCTAAGGAGGGAGGATTTATCCAAATGGATGTCAGTGGCCACCCATCTCTTCCACTGGCTTGAAAAATAGTTTTCCACCTTTGCAGTTTTTCAGAAGTTTTTCGGGTTCCAAACTTTCGGGGCCGTTTTGAGGCCCTAAACAACATTTTTTGGGGATTTGGGGGCAAGGGAACTACCAAAGCCACTACTCTGCGATAGTCAAAAAAAATTCTTCTCGGTTAGAACTTTCCAATAGGATATTGCGTGCCTAAAAGAAATATCATATGTAAAAGTTACGACCTTGGGAAGTTGATGTACTAACTTACCCAAACGAGGCCCACATGACTTTTGGCGCTTCATCTCCTAGGGTTAGGTTTTTGGATGTCTAGGGTTTTAGACATTCTCGTTTATTTTAAAAGGCCATCAGAGCCTCATTGTAACCATCTTCTTGTGAATGAGCACAATCATCACATCTCTTCTTAGAGATAAGCCACCACCATTCCAACAACCTTGTTTTCCGCTGCATTTTACAGTTTCAGTTTATTTCCTTATTGAATAGAAAACCAATTTTACCGTATCTCTGTTATTTTGTGTTAAGAATATTTTAATACTCTGTATTCATTTCGTTATTCTCATAAAATCTAGATCACCCTTTAATCATGCAATGGAGTGTGATGTAAATCTTGTTATGAATGAAGCGTACCCATAATCTCTTTCTTTTCACACATAAGATACCTCATTCTTCTAGTTTGTGTTCTACACTGTTTTTCTCTCTTATTCATTAATAGAAGTTGTGTTTCACTATATTTATTTGTTTCTTGCAATATCTATATGTATTTCATTTTATATCTATGCTATATTTTTTTCGTCATGTCGTTCTCAAAATAATCTAGATTAGTTGTATCAGATAAGTCTGGTCATTGTCGTTGCTCAGAGCATGTCCCTAATGAGGTCAAGGTATAGAGAGTCAGGTCTCAATATAGTTTCTCTTTAGGAAAACCACTCTCACTATCCTAAGAAACCTCCCATGACAAAAGAAAATGGAGACGATAGAGCATGAGATACTTTCAAGACATTTCTTGAGGAATCCCTCATGCAACAAAGGAATGAGATGATGGAAAAATTCACTCAAATCCTTCATAGACTACCGATGGTGGTTTTTGAGGAATATTTGAAAATAATCCATTTCTAGGTGCAAAACCCTTCAAGGTACAAGTTAATTTTGATATCCCCTTATTTGGAAGCCAAAAAGAAGAAGATGATATAGAAAAATGTTTGAATCTTCTAAAAGGTTATTACTTTGTCGAAAAAATTCCCAACAGTGAAAATATCACCATTGCGCTCCTTAAATCCCTTCCCCATGTCAGAGCTTGGTGGGAGGGTTACTGGGGAGGTGCACTGCTAGTGAATCTACACCATTCAAAATAGAACTTGCTTGGGAGGCCTTTGTAGATGCCCTAAAGGAGGAGTTATACCCTGAGAAACTGTGATGACCAACACATGAAATGGATGACTCTGTGTCAGAAAAGAGACCAGACAATGTCAAAGTACACTAACTTATTTCATACATTGTGCTTAAATTTGGGTGTCAAAGACTCTGAGAAGAACTTGGTCTTGAAGTATCATAGTGATATTCCCAAGTACATCCAAATATATATGGATTTCTTGGACATCTCCCCACTGGGAGATGCTTATCGATATGTAGTCCAAATCGAGGATAAATTCAAGCAATGGAGTAAGTGGGAGTTCAGGTTTGAAAATGTGCCACAACAGAAGCATGGAAAAGGAAACCCTAACTCAAAAAATGAAGGACATATCAATAAGGGAGGAAAACCTCAAGAGAGGTAGTCCAAGACGCATGCAAAGAAGGGTAATGGGAATTTTAAGAAAGAGACCATAAAGTGGTGTGATTTCCACAAAATCCCTTGGGACAACACCGATGAATGTCACTCGAAATAGTCATTGGTGTCTGAGCTCAAAGAAAAATAATTAAAAATTGACTCGGACTTTGATTCAGATCACAATAAATGGAAATGAATCATCGATATAGATCCCATTGCTACCATCATGGAAAAGACAGTAAACCCAAAAAACCAAAGGATCTTGAGGAAGGGGACCGCCTCTTCCACCTGCAAATGTTGGAAAAGGGGACCCCACTTCATTTCATTGTTGACAGTGGGAGTCAAAAGAACCTGATATCAGATGAGTTTGTTAATATATTGAAGCTTCCAATGATGCCACACCCTCAAACATACACCATTGGATAGTTGATATGGGGATGAGACATCTGTGTTATCCAATAGTGTCACCTATCCTATGAAATCAAACCCTTCAATGATGATGTAGTGTGTGATGTTTCCCCACTTTTAGTTTGTGATGTTCTTTTAGGACAAACATATATGTGGAAACATCATTCTATCTATGTGTCTCATCTCCATAGTGTCATTGTTACTCTAGGAGGTCAGATCTACAAGGTGTCAGGGGTAGCTCTAACTACTACAACTTCATTTATCTTGGAAAAAATGCCACAAACTAATCTCTTAGACCAAAAAAACTTCCCTCTTCATGATTCAGTCACATAGTGAAAATAAGGTCACTGCAACCACTACAACCTTGACCCAAGATGTTTCTATCTAGCAGAAGCACACCCACAATTTGAGAATGAGAGTCCAACCATTAGCCCTGATTGACATATCTCTTCTTGCTGCATCTTCACCGAAAAATTCCTCCCAGACTCAGACCAAGAAAATTCCTACAACCAAATTGGTTGAATGGATCCAACACCTACAATAGGTTCATGACATCCTTCCACAAGAAAAGTACAAATGAGACATCTAATTCAACAAGGAAAGTGACTCACCAAGGTTCAAATTCAAAAGATGTTTTTCCATCTCCTTAGGGAACTTGACACAATGAGAGCCATTTCTTCCTAACGCGGGAGGAATGATCTAGGTGGATTTTAGTGGCCATCCATATTTTACACTGAATCAACATTTCAAGCCTATGGTTTTGATAAACCATGATATTCACCCTTTTAATGGGGAATGGAATGTGCTTCCATCTTCATTTGTTACTTACATACATCATGTAATGATTTCCTAGTGGTCTTATGTACATTCCTACAACATAACATTAATGCAGTGGATCCCATTAGAACTCCACAATTAAGCGTGTTTAGGATAGAGTAGTACTAGGATGGGTGACCACTAGGGAAGTTATGATGTTTTACATGCCTACGTCATTTGATAAACGTATACCAATTTATCTTGCATCCATTATGAGAATTTATCTCCTACCACTCTCTCATATATAATTAAGGTGAAGGAGACCCTTTAAGCATGCAATGGAGTGTGATGTAAATATTTTTGTGAATTAAGCATAGCCAACATCTCTTTATTTTCAAAGATAAGCTACCCCATTATGCCAATTTTTGTTCTACAATGTTTTTTCTCTCTTATTCATTAATAGAAGTTGTGTTTCACTATATTTTTTTGTTTCTTCCAATATCTATGTGTATTTCCTTGTTATATCCTTGCTATATTTATGTCTTCATGTCGTTCTCAAAATAATCTGGATCACCAAGTGACCTATATACTCCATGGCAAAGCTTTCACCTAGAAAGGTCCTGCAAATAAAATAAAGTACAACCTCCAAGGTTATACAAGTCACATGTATCATGACAAGTAAGACATATTTAATAAAATATCCATCCAAACATGTGCATCAAATCCCCCCTTTCAAAATTAACAAATGCTCAAAGACCTTATACAAATTCCCAAATTTAAGTATGGGAGGGTTGTCATGGTTCCCTATTGGGTAGATCATTCCCCAATTCAAGGAGTGTTTCCCAAGAAGACACTCTCTAAGTCATGTAAAAGAGTATGAGGTGGGTGGGGATATGAATTTTAGACATGGGGTTTCTTGACATACAAGAGCTCATATTGTCTCATTTATAGGTTCCTTTGTAGAGGGTGTGTTGCATCCTCGTTTACAATGCAACATTTTTCCAAGACCTTTATTTTACATTAATTGATTAGAGTCCAAAGAATTGAGTGCTATGTGCAATGGAAATAAAGGATAATCATTATGGAACTTTAATCTACGAACAAATAGAGCATTGTGTGCAAGGAAAGTAAAAGACACCGGAAAATGAATTCTCTCAACAAGCTCAACATTTATTATGTGTTTTAATTTAAAGGTCCTTGATTTTTATGGATAAGTGTTTCATTGCTCTCAGGACCTTAGGGAAATCATATAGAGGATAATCTATGGATTTTATCTTTTACCATATACACACCTATGGGCCTTTATGCCCTTCTACCCATGAAATGAGGTACAATCCCTTCTTGGGTCAATAATACCGAAAACCCAAAAGGTGAGGAAATGAAAGGGAAGAAGTGTGGAAAATGATATGTGTGGGAATGGTACAATTACCCTTCAAGGAGACTCCCTAGTAGCAACCCTTTTCATGATGGTGACCCACTTACTAGGAAAACATGTCAACCACAAGGTCAAATGAGGTAAAAGGAAAAATTTTCAAGAAAATTTTTTGAAAATCAAGAAAGGACCCTTTGAAACATGTTCAAGTGGTTCAATTATTAAAATGACTCTTACAATGAGATCGAACTTGTTACCTTATGAACAAGACAAGTTGTCCTCTGTGAATCAAACTAGTGTGGTGGACATTGATTTTGTTGATTAGTGTTGATGCGTGGCAAGAGGAGGGGCTTTGTATGATCATTTGGCTCTCAGAACTCCATGTATTCTACCTATGGGCCTCAAGACATCATCTCCTTAGTTACCCCTAGAAATGGAGGATAATATGTGGCTCCTACTTGGAGACATGTGCTCACCATAGAGTACATGAGAACCTCGTCATCTCTTGGTAATAAATATCCCTACACCCACTCAAACAAACATTTTGGGATATCAAAGATGAAGCACTCACCCCTTTATTCATGTGATAAAAAATTTCAAAAATTCAACTATGCATCAAAAAGAAAAATTTTCATTTTTCAAAAAATTCTAACTAACATGTAACATGATTCAAGAAAATGTAGTAAAGAAACTATGCATATTCAAATAAAGAAATATCTAAGTAGAATATGAACATGAAAATCTAAACAGGTGCAACTAAACTACCATGAGAAAACAAATGCAAATGAAAGAAAGAAAATGGCCTACCTATTTACCTGGGGTTGAGGCCTTGAAGAAGTTGGGTTCTATTGATGTAGGGTAGGAGGATAGACCCATCAACTGGTAATGACATATTCCTCCCATCCATGGATTATAAATATTAAGTACCCTTTTCAAACTTCTTATTATAGATGTAAGGGCCAAGCCATGAAATCTCACTCTTCTTGTCATACTTTGGATTTCCATTTCTTGTGTCCCACATGAGTGCAAGGATTCCTTCATAAAATTCAACATAAGCCATGTATTAAATGTAAGTATGAGTGGGTGGACCTTCCTCAACCATGTTCTTGATAACATTTTATCACTCTTTATATTTTTTATCTTCATCTTTCTTCAGTATTTTGATGGACCCTAGATCCTTACCCTGGTATTCTGCAAGCTTCTCCTTATATGTATATGTTTTCGGGAGTAATGTATCAATACAATCCTCTTATTCAAAAGGAAAATATGAAGGATCATATTAAAATGTGAGGTACCACGTCATACTCACAATCACTATGATAATCAGTGTGATTTGGGTCCATTACATGTTTCTTGACCATCTCTCCACTATATAGAATCTCAAAGGTGTCATCATTAAATTAAAACCCTTAAAGGGTGATGTTAGGCCTCCAAGAGAGACATTGAGCCTCTAAGTACAAGTCGTTGAGCCTCCAAAGGCCACATGTCACCTTGTCATGTGCTAGAGTGACATGCAATGAATATATCTCCATCAAATCACATCACATCACTACCATGACCATCAAAACCCATCATAAGCCCATCAAGAAAGGTGATGTCAAGGCCTAGGATATGACATCCTAGGAATACCAAAGACAATGTTTAGGTGCAAGGGGCCTCAATCTAATCATCTCATGTTTTCCAAGTTACTCCAAAGGAAAATTTCATCTTCCAAAGTTTGCAATGAAGGGGGCACATCATCCAACCTATGGGGTTCAAGCCCCTATGAAGGTCCAAGCGACCTAGTTCTTCCATGGGAAATATTTCACTTGGAAATGTCATGCAAAGAAAAAAAGGTATGCCTTCCAAGGGTCCACAAGTCACATGTATCATGTTGAGTAAGACATATTTAATAAAATAACCATACAAACATGTTCATCAAATCCCCCCCTTTCAAAATAAACAAATGCTCAAATACCTTATACAAGTTGCCAAATTTAAGTATGGGAGGGTGTTAGAGCAGGCTATTTTGGATAAGTATTGGGAATTTTTCAGGAATGGATCAAACAACATTTTGGATAAGGAGTAGCACATGCACAAAGAAATTGGAGCAGGTTCGAGAGTAAACACAAAAAAGGAGGAAAGTAGTTAGGATTTTGGAGACATTATGTCCACTTTGTAACCATTTTGTAACAGGCTTAGCCCTATTGTAAAGCTATAAATTAAATTGGTGTTTTGGGTAGAAGTAGTTATTTAGAGTGATGAGTTTTGAAGTGAGAGCTTGAGTGAATAATTGGCTAAGTATTCATGTGTTTTGAGTGATGACTAAGGTTTTCGAGAGGTAGGCTTGCACTGCAATAGAACGACTAAGGCAGGTTTGGGTAATGTCAACTGTTATATATTATTGTAAGCGTAGTGTGTAGCTATAAGGATATTGTGAATGAATAAAATAAGAATCCAACCATATTGGACGTAGCCCATTTTGGGGTGAACTATGTTAAAACCTTATGCCGTGATGTGTTGTTTTTGCGTGTTATATTGCTAGTGCATATGATGTTTACTATTACTACGCAATCAAGATAAAGGTATAATATTTTGAATACATAATTGTTATATGTTTTTATGTTCATGTGTATGAAAGTTAATAATGAATGAATGAATGTTAAGTAGAGTAATGTTGCGCACAAGGTATATTGAATAATAACTAAAGTTTAAGTAAAAGACACTACACACATAGAAGATGAATGGATAATGCAGAGTATGGTTATGTTGAATGCTTCACTTCCCCTCAGAACTGTAGAAACTTGGCTCTTTCATCCCCTGTATATGCCTTAGGTGATACTTCACTTTATTGCAGGTGATGCCGAAAGGGTTGGTGTCTAAGGTTTTTATTAGTTTATTAATGATTAACCTTGGGTCTTCCCACTACATTCCAACAAATGATTTTGTTGTCGGGACCGATATATATAACTGAGGGGAATGTTTTGGAGGCTGAATAAGAAAGGATATCACATAATGGTTAAGGGGGAAGGAACGAGAATTTTCCAGAGAAAATAATAGGAACCCATGGGTCAACGACGAACAATGGTTGAAAAGGTACATGTTTACAGATCTTCATGAAATCGTCTTTGGTGAGTTTCCAATAATTTTTACTGAATGGTTAGAAAGGATAGTGGAGAATGTTGGAAGATATCGAGATGAGGATCCAAGAAACTGGACTCCTAAATTGATCAGGAAATTGAATACAATAAGTAATAAATTTTCTCATGCAATTTTTTTTTGGTTGAATAATATACTGGGAGGTTACATTATAGAGTTTGCAATAGATTGTATCCATCGTTATAGTGTTGTAGATATAAAATTATTCAAGGTTCCATGTAGAATATTTATGAATGAACTGTCTACCTAGATAAAGATGTTATTTTGCGAAAATAATGTTATGAAGATGGAATATGATTTTTAGGCCCCTTCATGCATATAGGGGGAATGGAGTATGACCAAAGGATGGTATGACAGTGGAATGAGATGAATAAAGAATGGATAGAATAAGGATGCCGATAGATTAAGATAGTGAGTCAAATAGAGAGATTGGAGTATTGAACTGTGGGAAAAGGTTTAGGTACAATAAGAAGGTGATTGTGGCTAAGAGAGAAGAGTAGCACAAAGTATTCGAGAAAATAGACCCACGCATAGTGATTTAGATCACACCATACAAAGAAATGAAAGAGAAAGAAAAGGATTCTCAATGCAATCCAATAGAAGAAGGAATTCCATCTCATGTTGGAATCTGTGTCGAGCCCACAACCCTGTGTGCATCACCAATATATGAAGCAGAATCCAGAACTTTGTCAAGAGAAATTGTAGTTAGTGGATGAAGTTAGAACAATAGTAAGAATAGTAGAAGTAACATAGATAACCAGAGTCATTCAACATAAACGAAGGTAATTACTACATAAAATACAATGGTAGGAATAAATAGTACGTTAAGAATGCTTGAATTCTAGGGAGCGGGGTCAGAATACCCAAAGCAACATCTATTTGTATGTGATATTATTTGGACTACGAAGAATGTCCAAGATGAGGCAATGAACATTGTGCAGTTAGAAATGACGTTCATAGGCCATGCACTATTATGGAACATGAAGTATCTAACTATTACATCGACAGGACAATCAACGACATTGGAAAAAATTGGAAAAACTTTAATAAAGGAATTTTGAAAACCAAAATATGAGTCATAGTACATCACCGAGCTGAAGTAAATTAAGAAAATAAAGACTAAGATAGTTTGGGATTATGATAAGAGACTTAAATATGTGATGGGTAGATTAATATTCTAGATTTCTGATGAACAACATAGAGAATGGTTTATTGTAGGTGTGTTGTCGCACATTCGTTGTCCTCTGACACAATAGAATGTCGCATCACAGCTAAAAGAATTATAAATTTCAATGAATTTAGAAGCATATCCTGTAGGAAATGGCCCATGGATGGTACATGTTTGGTCACAGTTGGTTGCGCTAATAATCCAGTTTTCAAAAATGATGAAAGGAAAGGAAAAGCGTGAACACGTTTGGTTTATTAGATGTAAAACAAAAGGTCATTCTAAACACAACTTCCCATAATGTGCATAGTATATGGATACATGGGAACTGAACCCACTGGCAAGAGGATTGGGGTATTATGAAATATGCAAGGCATGGGGACATCATCCAACAACTTGTCCATTATTGCAGAAGTTCCAAAGTACACCCAATAATTTGTTCTATAATTTTTTCAAGTCTATAGGACATGATGAGAAGGATTGTCATGCATTTGACTTACTGAAATATTGCATTGTAGATGCTTACAGAATAGGGCTAATTTTAAGGATGGAATTTTTTATTAAAATGTAGAAACATGGGTTATTCTTACTAGTCCTTAATATTCAAAATGTAAAATGTTTGGTGATAGTTTAATAAAAATATTCAAATTTCTAAGGATTTTATATAGTTTCTATAAAATTTTGGCGATTTTTAAGTAAAATAATTTTATTATATGGAATTTGGGCAAACCGTTTTTAGAAAAAAAGGAAATTGGCCAATCAATTTCTAGGAAAAACCATGGAAAATTATCCCGTTTGCAAAATTTAGCCCCTAAAATCATCTATGTTATAGAGAATAAGAAGATAATGTGGAAGCAAAAGGAGGAGTTCCATAGTATAATAATTTGAGAGGATTTAATCAGGGTGGATGAGGAGGATTTGACAGAGGTCGAGGAAAAGGAGGATTTGGTAGAGGAGGAAGAAGACAAGTCATTTGTTATAACTGCAATCAACTGGGACATTATTGCACCACATCCCTAATCCTTGCATGGCGTGCATGTATAGTAGAGAATTAGACCATCCGACATAAGATTATCCTCAACTGATAGAAAAATGGCAGGAAAAAGGGAACCTGGACCAGAACAAACAAATGATAGTAGTTGAGGAGCATGACGATCGGCCCAGAATAACAAAAATTACATGCAGAGGAATTAGAATCAGAGAGAACGTGATAGATCAAGGGAATAGTATTCACCAGTGGGTAATAAAAGTAGTGGAGCCATTACCATTTTTCGATCCAAGGAAAGAGAAAGAGAACTACCAGCATGAAATAAAAGAATTGATGGGAGAAGATTAGATAACATAAACTTTGAATGCACCACCCTTGTATGATAAACCACCATTGTTTGATATGACTCTACTCTATTATCATCCAGAGAAACAAATGGATAAGGTAAGTAATTTGAAGAGATTTTTAAGAAGTTATTTATAATTAATGAAATATGAATCTACGTTGAGTAGTATGCATGGAATGATTGACCATTGTGCCCAAGAAAAAGAGAAAGTTTTCTCCCATAGAGAAGTTAACTAGGTGCACAATAAGAAGTGAACAAATAGGGAGTTCTAGCTCAGTGTTCATATAGGAGATTACAAAATGGACAATGTAATTTTGGATTTAGGCTCTGATGTAAATGTTATACCAAGACATACTTGGGAGAAGATGGGCCAACCAAATTTTATTTGGTCTCCTATCCAACTAAGACTAGTGAACTAGAATACTATCATCCTAGTTAAAAGGTGAAGAAGAGTAAATGTCAACATTGATGGGGTGTGCAGTGTAGTAGACTTCTAAGTGATCGATACAGTATATGGAAGTACATATTATCTATAAATCTTGGGACTTGATAGGGAATTCAATAATCAAACTATCATTGACCTAAAGAAAAGACAATTGGTATTCAAAGTAGAATACATAAAGGTTATAGTGCCATTAGACTTCACTGAAGGATGAAGGTATGTAGAACCAACAAAGAGAAAAGAACTTGATAATTTGTATAATATGATTATGCAGATGGAAAATTAATTGAATCCTACAACTGAAGGTGTACTCAATTGGAGGAGTATTAGATCATGTGCGTAGGACTCAGAAGACACTCTCAAGAATTGGCAACAAAGACTGCATGAAGTATAGACAACAAAGTGTGCTCGAATTACCCATGCATTGAGATGGATTGGAACCAAAATAGTCGAGCCTACAAGGTATAGTGGACTAACACCTACATAATATTTTATCAATCAGTTTGAAATAAGAGATTGGCAATAGTGAAAAAGGTTATTGCAAGTCCTATTTGGGATAGAGAATGAAAGTATCATAATGAAGTATAGTGGATTAAGTTGTCCAATAGATCGTGTTATGAAGTGTACTATGTAGTGGATATGAATACCTCAAAAATAATGGACTCACTTATTTTTTCATAAGTCTCTAGAAACTATTCCCAAGAATTGGCACATCGAACTAGAAGTGCATAGAGGGACAGGATATTGGGAAGATTTGACCAAGAAATTCAAGGTAGCATTCAATTTTGAAAACAATAATCCAACTCATCCTTGTAGGTAATGAAGAATAAGATTTTTACAATAGAATGTATGATGTACAGTGCACCAAGAGTCACTGTGACAGTTGAAGAGGTCTTTCACTGCTATAATGTCACAAAATAAGCCCAAGAAAAGGAAGATCCAAGGAATTTGTAGATATCAGATAGTGAAGGGAAACATGCAGTAGAAGGTCTAGAGCTTGAGTCAACTATATATGCAAAGGATTTACAAAGTGAAACTTGGTATAGAATAGAAGCCTAAGTTTGTGCACATAGGAGACTACTGGAATAATAAAATAGTCGAGGAGATTGTTGACTTGTTGTGAGAATACCAGGATCTATTTCCATCGACGTTATTAGAGATGAAAGGAATCACTGGAGAGTTAGGGGAAATGAAGATTTCATTGAAAACATAAGAGAAACATATGACACATAAACCCTATAGAATGAACCCAAAATATAAGGAGTAGGTAAAAGTAGAGATAAACAAAATGCTAGAGGCTAGAATTATAGAATGTATTGAAGAATCAAAGTGGATCATACAAATGGTATTCCAAGACAAGAATATAGGAGGAATCAAGATATGCATAGATCTTCGAAAGTTGAATGATTCATGTTTACATGAACCTTTTCTAACACCTTTTAAAGATGAAGTATTAGAGAATGTAGGGGGTCAAGAGGCTTACTATTTTATGGATGGACTCTCAAGATACCACCAAATCATGATTACACAAGAAAACTAATATAAGACGAGATTTGCAACAAAATGGGGTTGTTACCAGTTCATAGTTATGTCGTTTGGGTTGAAGAATGCACCAATGATATTTTCCAGAGTAGTTGTCGCAACTTTCAAAGAGTTCATTCATATTTTTTTAGAGGTGTATTTAGATGATTGTACAATATTTATTCTATTGAAATACTATGTTGAACTTTTTCACTTAATGTTGGATAAGTGTTGGCAATACTAGATCTCATTGAAACTGAAGACATGCATATTTTGTGCATCTTTTGGAATTCTATTGGGCCACATTGTGGGAACACATGGATTGTTAATGGACCCTACAAAGATAGTATTGATTGTTGATTTTCCATCACCAACTTTCATGCGACAATTGAATTCCACATTGGGTCATATAGGATATTATAGGAATTTCATCAAAGGATATGTGTAGATCACATACCCTATGGAGAAATTGATGAAAAAGGAAGTGAAGTATTAGTGGAATGACGAATGTCAAAAGAGTATAGATACATTGAAACAAAATATGGTCACTGTGTCGATTCTAGTTTTTCCTAATTGGAGAAAATAATTTCATGTACATGTTGATGCATCGTCGATAGCATTGGGAGCCATTTGGGCACAACTGAGTGAAGGAGAGATAGACCACCTGATTGCATTCACCAACAAGAAGTTATCATCTATAGAAAATAACTATATTATGATATAACGAGAAGGTTTGGCGATGGTGTATGCCTTGCAAAAGTTTATACATTATCTACTTGGATCTCACTTCAAGATGTATACATACCACTCTGCGCTAAGATACCTAGTGAATAAGACAGTGTTGGGGGGAGGAATATGCATAGGGTTATTATTGTTCCAAGAATATGACTTTCAAGTGATCATGAAACCAGGAAAGTTTAATTCAGAACTAGATTATTTGTCATGCATACTATCAAGAGAAGAAGCATGAAACATAGATGACAGTTTACGAGATGCACACTTATTTGAAATTTAGATGGTGGATGATTGTTTTACAAAAAAAAATTATATTTTGAGCACATGAGTAGCTCCATCATAATTTACAGTGGCACAAAAGAAGAAGCTAGTAGTAAAGGAAACAAACTACCAGTTGATAGAAATAAATTTATACAATCTATGCACATATGATATTATGTGACATTGTGTATTGGAGCATGAAAGAAACATGGTACTATCTAAGGCACATGAAGGAGTTGGATGTGGTCATTATGTAAGAAAGGAAATAACCCAGAATATTTTGCGTACAATATTATGGTGGCCTACACTTCAAAAATATGATAAATAATGTTGTCATAGTTGCGACGTCTTTCAGAGACTTGGGAAACCCTCTAGGAAACACAAAATTCCCTTGGTTCCACAAGTGACATTACAAGCATTTGAAAAATAGGAAGTGGATTTTTTTGGGATGATTAATACACCAGCTGAGATATCGGGAGGTAGGTAAATTAGTATTATGATAGACTATTTAATTAGATGGTCCAAGGTAGAACCAATCATATATTGCAGCATAGAGACAACTGAGTGATTTTTATTAAAAAAATGTAGTCACAAGGTTTAGATTCCAAAGAGTACTTATGAATGATCAGGGAACTCACTTTCCTATTATGACTATTACAACATTAACAAAATAATTTCATATCCATCATCAGAAGAGTACACCATACCATCCCTAGGAAAATGGCATAGTATAAGCCTTCAATAATATTCTGGAACATGCACTGACAAAGGTTTGCAACATAAGTAGAGATGACTGGGACTTGAATATTCCAGCAATATTATTGGCATATAGGAACATATGCAAGCATTTGAAAATAAAAACTCCATTCAGATTGACATATGGACAAGAACATGTGATGCCTATGGAATTCATACTACCAAGTCTACGCATTGTTGCAATGGTGGAGCTTATAGATTCTGGTGCAATGGAACAGAGACTATCAGAACTAATGGAAATAGAAGAGGATAATTTTCTTGCAGTTTTCCAACAATAGGTACATGAAGTGCACGAGAAATATTGGCATGACATACATATCAAGAAAAAGAAATTTCAGACAGGAGACTTAGTGTTACTTTATGACCACAAGTTTCTGCAACACCCATGGAAGCTACAGATGCATTGGTTAGGACCATATGTGATAAGGTTTGTTACAAAAGTAGGTGTTGTTCACTTGGAGAAGTTAGATGGAGAATTTATGGAAGGAATGGTTAATGGAAGTAGGATGAAACTATGCAGGGATAGCCATGCTTTCGTGCACTAGTTTGAACTACGCAGAATTTGTACCATAGTTTATTATAGTGTAGGTAAAAAAAAGAAAAGAAAAAGTAAACAAAAAAAGAAAAAGAAATAAAAAGTGTTAGAAGTAAGAGATAAAAGGTTGGAAGACAGAGAACGTCACAACGACAAAGTAAAAAGTGAGGATGCATGTGCATGAAGGAAGATTGGAATGTGATAGAAGCATATGAAGAAAGTGGTAAAAAATTTAAAAAAAATCCATGATGGGACATGCAATAAAGAACTTCCATGACTATGAAGTACTGGTGTCGCATAGCCTTAATTGAATATTGACAAGGAGATTTTGACATGTAGGAGAATATGACAGATAATTTTCCAAAGACATAGAGTTAATGAAGTGTTAATGCATGTAATGAATACTGAGGAAAGTGGGTTAGACTGTAAGTTCAGGTGCGAATGAGTTTAGAAAAAAACTGGAAAGTGGATAAAATAATTTGAATGGTCGAACGGGTAAAATGTATTGTCATTTCCATTCCTATAGAGAACAATGTAAGTAGAGGGCATAGAGCCAATAAGAGCCAAAGAAGTTAGTTTCATAAAAGAGTTGCAGAGAACAATGGAACCACCTATGTAAACAATGACATAAACATAAACACCAAAGAAACCACACAGTAAGACACCAACAATATTAGTACACACAAAGAGACCAGGAGCATCATCATCATCAGAGACAAGCTCGACCAACTTTCCAAGAGATTACATACCGCCAAGAATATATACAATGAAGCCATTCATCTTATAGAAATATGCTAAGTATGATATTATGGAGCCATAAATCCCAAGTGGAGTGATCGTAGAGTAAGATATGTTAGGATTGATACCAAGTCAAGTATGTAAAACATGACATAAAGGACAAGAACAAATTTCCATAGTTTTTTCCAAATAAGTATTTGAGGAGGCACATTAGTGAAAAGACAAAGTTGGTTGTGATAGAGCCAGAGATATGGGCAACATGGTTACAAAAAAGTGACATTTTTAACTTATTATATATACCACACTTTGGGAGGAGCACAAATATTAATGGCCGTGTGAAGATGTTGTTGAGATGCATACATAGAGGTTACTTATGGCTCAACAAGATGGTATCAATTGACACATAATTGATTGTGTGAATTATCAGACTACCTTTGCAAGGGGATGACCCTTCAATGATATTTTCAGACAAAAAGAATGAGAAGGATATATCAGAGAGAACAAAATAAAAGTTTCGTACATTCTGAGGATAGTACGGCTTAGATGTCGCAATCATATGCGACCCAATAGTGAGGTTTTCAATAGAAGAGTTATATTTTAAATTTTTAAGGAAGTGTTAGAGGGACCAAGTACCAACATAAATCATAGCGATAATTGAGAAATCAATGAACGGAGTACAAATGAACTCGACACCATTTTTTCTCAAATAGTTCTTAATAGACTGTGAAGAGGAACACCACAAAGGGATTGAATTTCACTATGCATGGATACTAATTCTAATAGAATTATCAACATGGAGGGAGTCAGATTATGCATAATTTTTTGGGGTAAAAGATAAGCCATGCGTAGACAAAAGATATCAAAATTTATGGCATACTACACACAATGTATGACAACTGGATAATAATGTTTATTTTTATATATACAAGGTAATGATTCAAAAAATCATTCATATTACACCACACATACCACCATAGGTGGTATAATCATACAATAAAATTATGTGATTTAAGGGCGCTATCACATGTATGTGCAAGTGAAAAAGGACACACGTCATGAGTGGATGCCCACACAGTACATTTTAATTGAGGAATTGATGGGATACATTATGGAAGATTGGGATGATGATTGGAAGATCCCTCCAATAGATACTTAGAAACTAGAGATTCAACGACCAGAGATTGAAGACATGTCCAGTGGAGAATAGGAAGAAGTGAAAAGAAACAACAAAGGAAATATTGTACAACACATAAGAGAGAAGAGAAGAGACATAGACATAGGGAAAGCAACCATACATCATGAGAAAAGTAAAGTTGTAAGGGAACCTGTCATTCAAGCCATAAAATAAGATGACTTGGATAAGATTACAGATCAATTTAAGGAAGAAATAGATGAATCTTTTGAGTGCGTTACAAAAAAACAAGAGGAAAGGCATTCATATATGCAAGCAAATATTGTTGTGTTGTGACAGTTTTTGGAGACCACACAACTTGCAATGGTACAAACATGGAAACAAGTGAAATTAGAGAATAAAGTGCAGAACGATGAGGTGCAATAGATGACACATATCATATCAAGAGAAATATGTGTAATGAAGATAGTGACAATATCCTTAGAGTTCTCCATGGAAGAATTGAAAGAGAAAGCCAAGGCACTAACTCATATTGACTTAATGTTATCTCAGTTTCCTACCGAAATTTTGTATGGGTTAAAATTGAGCATGACATAGTAACTTCAAGTGAATGCATTATCCACCTTATTGGAGCTAACAAAGAAAGTCACAGATAAGGACCTGTTGCAAGTATAATACAACCAAATTAGGTAGGAGTGTGATGATGTAGTAGAAAAGGAAGAGAGAGTCAAACATGTGGTCGAAGGGGTCTATAACATTATTCCAGAAGTGTTAAGGGAGGAAGACACCCCATTGGAGGAACATGTAACAAAGCTAAGTGAATCCATTCATGTTTTTTGAACGAAGATCATCAACTTAGAAGCACAATAGATACCAAGCACTCCCCTGGATGAAAGGGAGATATACGAAAATATCGCCACCAAAAGAATAGAGAACATCAAGAGTATGGAAGTATAATGTGATAAACTATAGGCAGAAAACATGATAATTTGGATGCAACTAGAGTTGCAGGATATTGGCCAAAATATATATGTTGCATAGGATAAGGTGAAAAAGTTCAAAGAGTCAATGAGTACATTACCACCAATAGAGGTAGTAACAACAATGGCTAAAAATAGGAATCTATATTCATAAATAAATTAGGTAAGGGTAGAGTAGTAGGATCACGTGCAAAAGATCAAGGTATTGCAAGAAGAATCCTATAAGGTAACAATGAATTTAGTATCCACTCAAGCCAAGGTCAAGAAGTTAACATAGGAAACCATTGAAAAATTGAATACTCACTTAACTATAGAAATAGATGAGTAAATTGTATACTAGGAAGCACAAGTCAAGGAAAAAATTTCAAAGACTAGTGATACACTACAAAATTTATTGGCAACCTGGAAGCATACCTGAAGTGGCTCTGGATGAGCCACATGTTAGTACTGGGGACCTGTTGGAGAAGGATATTTTGGATAAGTCTTGGGAATCATGCAGGAATGGATCACATGACATTTTTTCTAAGGAAAAATGCGTGGGAAAATAAGTTGGATCATGTCCAAGAGTCAACACACAAAATGAAGAAATTAGTTAGGATTTTGGAGACATTATGTCCACTTTGTATCCTTTTTGTAATAGGATTATCCCTATTTTTAAGATATAAATTGTAATGTGTTTTTGGGTAGAATTCATTCTTTGGACTGACGAGTTTTGGAGCAACAGATTGAGTGAAGAATTGGCTAAGTATTCGGGTGTTTTGAGTGATGACTGAGGTTTTCGGGAGGTAGTCTCATACTGCAACAGAACGACTGAGGCAAGTTTAGCTAATGTCAATTGTTACATTTTATTGTAAGAATAGTGTGAAACTATAAGGAGATTATGAATGAATAAAATAAGAATCCAGCCATTGTGGACGTAACCCAGTTTGGGGTGAACCATGTTAAAACCTTGTGTCGTGATGTGTTATTTTTGTGTGTTATATTCTTGATGCATATGGTGTTTACTGTTAATGCACAATGAAGATAAAGGTCTATTATTCTGAATACATCATTGTTATATGTTGTTATGGTCATGTGTACTTAATTTAACGATGAATGAATGAATGTTAAGTGGATTAATGTTGCGCACATGGTATATTGAATAATAATTAAAGGTTAAGTAACAGACATTGTGCACACAATAGATGAATGGACAATGGATTATGTGGTTATGTTGAATGCCTCACTCCCCCTCATCAATGTAGAAACTTGGTTCCTATATCCCCTCTATATGCCTCATATGAGACTTCACATGCTTGCAGGTGATGCCAAAAGGGCTAGTGTCTAAGGTTTTTGTTGGTTTATTAATGATTAACTTTGGTTCTGCTCATTAGGCACCAATAGAGGGTTGTCATGGTGCCAAATTTAGATCATTCCCCAATTCAATGAGTGTTTCCCAAGAAGACACTCTCTAATTCATGTAAAATAGTAAGATGTGGGTGGGAGTATGAATTTTTGGCATGGGATTTCATGATATAAAAGGGCTCATATTTTCTCATTTATGGGTTCCTTTGAAGAGAGTCTGTTTCATCCTCATTTTCAATGCAACATTTTTCCAAGCCCTTTATTTGACATTAATTGATTAGGGTCCAGAGCATTGAGTGCTATGTGCAATGGAAAGTAGGGATCACTGCAATTCCACTTGAATCTAGGAACACATAGAGTGTCATGTACAAGGAAAGTAAAAGACACTACAAAATGCATTCCCTCAACAAGAGGGGCATTTATTATGTGTTTTATTTTAGAGGTCCTTGATTTTTATTGAGAATCATTTCATTTCTCTTAGGACCTTAGGGAGAGTATCTAGAGGATAATATATGGATTTTTTTCTTTTTCCAGCCACAAACCTATGGGCCTTTAGCTTCTTCTTCCCATGAAATGAGGTACAATCTCTTCTTGGGTTAATAAGCTCTACAACCCAAAAGGTGAGGAAACAAAAGGGAAGTAGTGTGTAAAATGATAAGTGTGTGTGAGAATGGTATAATTAACCTTCAAGGATACCCCATAGTAGAAATACTTTCCCTGGGGTGACCCACTTACTAGGAGAACATGTCAACCACCAAGGAGAAATGAGGAAAAAGGCATAATTTCGAAGAAAACTATTTCAAAATCAAGAAAGGACCCTTTGGAACATGTTCAAATGCTTCAAGTATTAAAATGAAACTTACCATCAGATTGGACTTGTTACCTTATGAATAAAGACTTGTTTTCCTTTGTGAACCCAGATGGTGTGGTGGAAGTTGCTATTGTCGATCAATGGTGATGTGTTGTAAGAGGAGGGGCTTTGTCTCCTCATTTGGCTATCAATAATCCATGTATTCAACCCACAGGCCTCGAGACATGACATCCTTAGTTACCCCTAGAAATGGTGGGTAACAAGGACAACAAATTATCACCCAAATATTACGACCCCTATAATATGTTGCATAGGATTACAAATTGAAGTTGCCTCCATATTCATGTGTACATTTAGTCTTCCATGTTTCTTGATTAGATAAGGTAATCAGTGATAATATTATATTCTAAATGTTTCTACCAAGTGTGAATAAAGAAGGGAAAATCATACCAGAACTAAAAAAAATCATTCAAACAACAATTAAGTGGTTGCAAAATCAAGCAATTATTGAGTACCTTGTAAAATGGAAGAACCTACGAGTGGAAGAGACTACATGAGAATGCGATTTCTTCATGCATAAACACCTACAATTAGACAATTGTTGAGGACAATGCATTTTTGAAGGGGAGGGTGATGTCAATCCCTATACAAAGAACCATGTTAAGTATAAAACACCTTATTTATCCCTATATATTGAATTATTACAATTAAAGTTTTATATTTGTGTGTAGTCTAGAACCCTTCATTGTACCCTTTCGTTATAATTTTATTTGTTATCTCCTATATATATATATATATATATATATATATATATATAAAGGAGACCTAGTCTTAGGGTAATCACATCTCATCATATATTTTCTTTTGAATTGGATATATTGTAAGAGGAGGTTTCCCCCTCAAAGTTGATTGTTATTCATTAAATTTTAATCATTCTCAAGGAATTAGTTCATATAAATTCCAATATACTCTTAGGGTTATAGAACCCTATAATTCTCATATAATAAATTATCTACCCCTATTTAATGATACTTCCTTTTAGAGAGAGTTTCTACACTTATCATTCTCCTTCTTCCCCTTTATTTCATTATGAAAACAAAGTACCCCTCGAAGTAAATTTATCAAAGTTTGAAGCAATTCAAATTGATTGTCGAAATACAAATGTTGGACATGAATATGAGATAAGAATAAATCAATATCATGAGATATAGGTTATAAAAAAAATAATGGTAAATGAAGTCACATATATTCTAAACTCAATCATTCAAAATCACTATGAAATACCTTTATTCAACACTCCTAGGTATGACAAAGTAATCAATTTATCTCTAGAAGAAAAACTTATTGATTCTCAAATCAAATTTGTTGTCTGATTTCAAAACATAGTTAAAGGGGAACACTTTGAAGGATGATTCTTTTCATCTGTCCAATGAAGAAATCATTTTTTTAGGATGATGGAGGTATATAAGGGAACATGATTTCTTACATCCCCTCCATTGCAGAAACAAATAAATCATCATTATATTTAAGGAATTCCCCATGATTATATTGTAAGTAAACTAAATGCATTTATATTGAATATATATCAGTTGATAACCTTGAATATTAGGAGAGTAATGAAGATATTTCCAACTTCTTTAATGAATGATATTATTGAGGAAAATTATGAATTCTTTTACTTTGTAAATTTGTATGTTCTGCAACTACATATTTTTGTTGAAATTATTTATAGGAATATTAACCAGATTATTCTATAATTATTCCATTACATTTTGATTCTAGGTTATTTATAGGAATATTGACAAGATTATTTTATATTTGTTCCATTACATTTTGATTCTAGGAATGTAGTATAGCGTGATGGTGAGTCTAATATCATAAGTACTAGAAATATAATTTCACAAGGAGTATTTCAAAACCACTAGTTGTAAATATATTTAGAAAGAGAAAGGGTTGATGTTTGGGGTTTGACCACGAAATAATATGATCATGATGATTATCTATTTAAAAAAATAAAATATTAGTGTCCCTTATGGACATACAACCTGAAATCTAAGGATCAAGAGCTAAAGGCTAAAGGAGATAGTGTTGGATTATTTTGTATCTTACTTTAATATCACTTTTCCATAGGGGAAATTAAATGGAACAACATCATCCACTAATCATTCTAAGAATAAAGATGTGGAATACCACAAAAAGATACACTAATCATGCTAAGACTAAAGATGTGGAATACCACAAAAAAGATACACACTATCTATTTTCTTTTGGGTAGCATAAGACTCTTAGTGAACTTTATGAACATTAAGAGGAAGAAACAATAGTGTCACAACTAAATGTTATGCATGAAAGGAATAGACAAGGAAAATATACATATTCAAGGAACATCATATTAAAACAATCAATCAATCCTCATGTTTAGGTATGCTTACTTTCTTCATAGTTCTTCTCAAAATTCCAGGATTACCATGGACATTTTCACGATGGCATTGGAACTGGGTTAGATTAATCATTTTCTTATCATTTTTCACAAAACAATCAATATCTAATGCTTCTTGTTGTGAATAAGTTTATGAACAATTCCACCTTTCCAAGTATGCATTGTAAATCATATCACCCTTATATACCTATGCATACCCTGAAATTTGTGAAGATCTCAAAGTCCTCCAGTGGCTAAATTGGGTCTATGCTTTCACCTATTATTAGCTAAAACCATGTAGGTTACGTTAGGAATATCATAGTTATGTTTTTGTTGTCATTCCTTCTTTTTATTATTAAATTTTCCTATGTTCTTGAATAAAAAAAATTGGTATTTTATTTTATTTTAAATAACGTTTATTTTGATTGGTCTCTAAGACCATAAGGTTGTAAGTTCAATGTTTATTCACGTTTTATTAATTTACTTTGATATAAGTTTCTTTATTGCATAGGTATCTTTTTTTATTTCTTTCACCTAAAAATCCAACTTTGAAAATGAATTTTCCACCTTATTTTGTCTCCAAATTTTCATTTTGACTTAGGTGGTAATTTCCATTTGATCTGAAATGTAACCCACATGCAGTAACACAATTTAAAAGGGTTTTCGTGAGGAATAATTCATATCTCCTTACTTTTCTCCCCATTCCTATAGAAGTAAATTGGTAAGATCAAAAAGAAAAATAAAAGCATTCAAATAGGTATGGATTTCATTTCATGAAGACACTAGATATCTTTCTGAATTTGAGAGTTTTCTTTTTAAAAGAAAATCCCCAACTTGTTTGAAAAGAAGCATGGTTTTGATGGTAAACCAAATTTATTTGGATGAATTAATTGAAGAACCATATATGATAAATAATTCATATTCATTTGAGATATCATTTGTCATTTTATCTTTATATTTCCATACTCTTATCCCATGGATGTCCTTTATGCAGTTAGGTATTTTCAAATATTCTACAATCATGGGGTAGATAGGATATCGATTTTCATAAACTCTTAGATCAAATATTGCTCCCTGAAGTAGTAAATGGCCTCCCCTCTAAAAAATTAATTTTCATGTCCCCATTTTTGGATTCCCCTGTTTGGTAGTGGAAATGACTTTCGTGACTTGTCAGTGAAAAAAAACGGAGTCAAAAGGGGTTATTTAATGTCACTTAGTTAGAATATGTTATGTATTTAAAGTGACATTATATTTATAAGTTACTTGTCTATTATTAAAAGTGATTTTAATCTTAAAGTGAAAAAAAGGGGGATATAGGTCATATTTGGTTTAATAAAAAATGAGATAAGGGTTACATTTGATTTGGTAAAAAAAGGGAAAGTTCTAGAAGTCATGGAGAAATGATAAAAGGAGGGGGAGAGCCTAACTTTGGTATTATGGTTTGATCTCTCAATTTATAAGTGCTCTTGGATCCATTGTTTCATTAGGGTTTAAAAAAACCCTTCCACTATTGGTTTGATTTCAGTGGTGCAATATCCACCCTAGCTAGATGAGATCAAAATACATCTAAGATTTCCATTGGGGCCTAGAAAAGAGGAGAATCCATCCAATATTTTATTTGGAGCCTAGACAAGAGGGGAATTCATCCAAGATTTCCATTTGAGATTATGTTTTTAGGTTTGGTTTTCAATAGGAGGAAGATTGGTTTCTCTAGGAGGTTGGTGAATCTTTTAGAGGAGTTCGTACTCATAATTTACAAGTATGAGAAGTGATTCTGATAAATTGTATTATAGGAAAACCCTGTGGCTTGAGTATAGTGTATCCCACTATGACATCGCTAGTTTCCTAGCCTCGCCACGCAAGTCCCCACTAGATTTCTAGTTGTGGCTCATGTGGCCCTCTGCGATCTGAGTTGCAGAGCTATTTCGGGTACCAACAACTGGATTTCTATAGTAATTGTTGTTGGAGAAGCTCATCGTCATATTCAATAGAGTCTTACATGATTATTGCATCATTATGGGAGGAGGATTGGATATTTTGAGTTATCCTTATGAATATTTGAGAAGCCATCTACTAAGAGGGATCAAGGCACTACACTAGGTTTTGGTTTTCAATTACTTATTTCTGATTTGTCATAGATGCTACGACAACCCTAGACATCATATTTTGTGATCAAGATTCCATTATTAATAAAGTGCCATATTATATCTCTTCTAATTTCTAGTGTATGAAACATGTTTTTCAAAATTCCTATCTATGGTTTATGTGAAATATATTTGTGGAAAGTCCTCGATCAGTTTAATAACATATAAAGAGTATAAACAAAACTATATTTGAAAACAAATCCAACATATTCCCTTTGGCAACATTACAGTGGTATCAAAGTTGGTGATCTTTCTATCATCTGAGCATATGCAAGAAAAGATGAAGAAAATTAAGGAATCCATAGCAGAATATTCGAAGAAACTAGCACCATTTTTAAAGTATCCAGAGTTGTGGGAGATATATGCAGAGTGCATGACTTACTACAATGAGTATGATAAGTTCAGTGAGGAGGTCTAGGATACCATGTCATTAGAGGACTATTGCGACATCAAGAGCATGAACTGGCCTAGAGCTTTGACCAAGGCTTCTTTGAAAATAACAAGGAAGAAAGTGAAGGAAGACAAGCATGAAGGACATAAGGACCTATTGAAGAAGGATGAGCATGAAGGACATGTGGAGGAGCATGCATATATCCATTAGGAGGATGTGTGCACACTATCCTATGATACATCATACAAGCTAACTGATGAGGTTGATGACAGTAATGTGTTAGATGGGTATACCTCTGACAAATCAACAAAATATGAGGATGAAATAACATATGATGACTGTGAGGAAATGTTTCGATCAATTGATGTTGAGGACCTAACATATTCCACTGTATATGATGCATACATGATTGAACCAGAGATATGCATATAGGATAACAAAGGGGATTATTTGGTGGACATGAATAGATCAAATATTTTTTATGAAGAGGATATTCCACATTACACATCATCATACAATGAGTCAGTTCATCCCTTGTGTGACAACCCACACCATGTTTATGAAATAAAATTGTGTGAACTAGAGGGTCAATAATTATTCACAGAGAAGAATGTTGTACATGTGTTGACGAGGACAGATGGTGCTCATAAATGTGTTGAATACCTTATGTGGAAGACCCAAATGGAGGAGAGGTAAAAGGGAATCATAGATCGGGTCACTAGAACCCAATTGTGCATCATCAAAGAGGCGCTAGAATAGATGAAGTTTTATTATTTGCAATTGTTAATGGATATGACCTTTCTCTTAAGTTCGTTGAAGATAAGGAAAGGGAGAATGGAAATCTTTTTCACCATATTAGTTTGGCATCCTCTTCATCATCAAAACCAGTAGAGACTCCATCATTGGAAACAATGATACATGAGGATGTGAGTAGCACTCATGATCTAAAGGAGGATATTCTTATGAAAATTCCACATAGGGAGCTCTCAAGGTTGTAGGTGTACGAGGAGAGGTTTGACACAAAGGGTTTTTCCCGTGTGCCTATTTTTCATTGCAGGGATCATGAGTCATTTATTTTGGCTCAAGGCTTATCTATAGAGGAAGTATTTGAGAAACTTTATCGTGGACCAACCAACAAGGAAGTATATGCACCAATGGATTGGGGGATTGAGTATAGGAAAACAGTGGATACATCACTTTGGGATCCAAGACTAGTTGATATTAGTAGAGTTATTGATATAGTAGCAAAAATAGCGACACATGATGATATAGTGGTGTGAAGTGGTATATGACGGTATACCATGGGGTTTTGGGATGTTTCCCCCATTGAGACCTCAAGATAGGGATTTCAGGAATATCATTGAGTTTGATTCACCCAATATCAACGAGTGGATGGAAAAGCTTCAAGGAGAAGAATATTCCTCAAATATTGATATTCGATTGGGATATCATTAGAGTAGGGACAAAGAACAGGATACATGCAATATCACTCTCAGATGTTACCTTGAGTCCATGGTCATACCAGTGGGGTTTACCAACACACCTGATGCTTTCTAGTTTTACAGTTAGTGGCAATGGCATCTAGTGCTATTTTATGATGCCAACAATATATTTGGTAGGATGTGGAGGGTTCACCTGAGTCAAATGAGTGAGAAAGGTAGGATTATAGCCATGTCCCACTTATTTCTTATGGGATATGTGTTTGGAGCATAGGAGGAGATCTAGATTGCATTGGGTCAGCTCACAAATATTCCAGTTGATACAATGGTGGATGGAATTATCCATTACATAGGTCTCATTCTTGTAGTCCCTGAGTCCACATTTAGGGAGATGATTATGAGGGATATGTGTGGTTCACCTTTGAAAGGGTATTCTAGTTACTTGTATGAGTATGAGGCACCGTAAGTGACATGGATACTTTCTAGGGAAGTGTTTAGACTCCACAAATCAATTGATTACACTAACAGGGATCAAGCTAGTAGTTTTTTTGGTGAAGTTTAGCAAGGGCCAAACATATTAGCAGGAACAAAGTTGATTATGAGTACTTGGTTTCCACCAAATGTTGGAATACTATGAACTTGGATTATTTTGAATCCAATGGTTACTAGTATGGAACAAAAACATATACCAGGTATTGGAAGTAGTAGACTTCCAATTTGGTGGTGGGATCCAATAATTATTTTGAGTGATAGATTGAGTCAAATGATGATGATCGACATAGCTCTGACAATAACTAGTCTACTTTATTTATGGGATGTCATTAGAGAGGAGGTAAATATTTAATCTATAGGGAAGGATGGGCATGATGTCGGCCATGGATTTACAGACCTAGACTTCACTGAGGAACCTTTGTAGGGGAGGATTCATGATGGTGGTTTCAGTCCCTTCCTAGAGTTCAACTTGGGGTTCTAGGAGAGGAGGACGTAGACTCGGTGCATTGGTTTGGCAATGATGATCAAAGTGATGCAACATCAACATGATGGTTCCTTTCTAGAATTAGTTTGGGACCCTAGGATTACATTTTTTGACATATCAACTACTATTATAGAGGATAGGACCGATTTTGACCTTCCAAAGTTTAATTTTGGGAGGCTTAGGAGTTTTTTTTTGGAGGAGTGGTCTTCCAAGAAGTTGACCGATTTTATGTAGTTTATGATTACCTAACCTATCAGGAGAAGTTAGGTGGATCCTTGTAGTATCACCTTACAGACCAGTGCTAGGAGTAGAGGGTGCTTCACATCGTGTAAGTTAGTTTGGGACCTTTGTGATTTTACCATCTACGAGGTTCATGTGTTCACATGGAGGGACTTTGTGGAAAATATGTTGGGAGATTGTATGGATGATATTTGGATGATTGTACTAGACATAAGGTTTTGGAGTATTGGGGATTTTCCCTTTGATACTTTGAGACTAGGTGTAGGGGACGCCCTATCAAATGGTGACCACATTGACTTATCTATGATGTTTGATATTAGAGTTGGGATACATTGGATGGACATGATCCTCGATAGTGGATGTGATCCTTTGAGGACTTACGTCTTGTGATGCAGAGTGGGCATGATGGTCGGATGACTATGATCATATTGGTGTAGCATCAACATGGTGGTTCCTTTATGAGGATAGATTGAGACCTTTGGATTTTAGTAGGAGACAATGTGATAGTTGACATAGAGGAAAGAGATATTTTTTCCTTCATGAGATTGGTTCCCTATTAGAGAAGTCTCTTGATGGGTTGATCGAGTTGTTGCAACACCAGGTGGCCTTACTTGTGAGTGGTTTGAAAGAGACCTTTGATGTCATTACACTATCAAAACACATCATGTCCGGAGGATGATTCACATCTTACAGGGTCATTTGGGATCCATGTATAATTTTAAGTTTCAATATGGATCAGTTGATGGAGCATCAGTTCATGATGGAATTGCTTGAGGACAAGAAATATTCGGGAAGGAAGGATTTTTCATGTCCCCATTTTTGGATTCCCCTGTTCGGCAATGGAAATGACTTTTGTGACTTGTTAGTGAAGAAAAATGGATTCAAAAGGCGTTATTTAATGTCACTTAGTTAGGATATGTTATGTATTTAAAGTGACATTAGATTAATAAGTTACTTATCTATTATTAAAAGTGAATTTTAATCCTAAAGTGAAAGAAAAAGGGGGATAAGGGTCATATTTGATTTAGTCAAAAGGGGATAAGGGTTACATTTGATTTGGTCAAAACATGAAAAGTTCTAGAAGGCATAGAAAAATGATAAAAGGAGGGGTAGAGCCTCACATTGCGATTATGATTTGATCTATCAATTCGGAAGTTCTCTTCGATTCATTGTTTCGTTAGGGTTTAGAAAAACCATTCCACTACTGGTTGGTCCTCAGTGGTGCAATATCCACCCTATCTAGACGACAGGGGATTCCATCCATGATTTCCATTGGGGCCTAGACAAGAGGGAAATTCATCCAGGATTTCCATCGGATCCTAGACAAGAGGGGGATCCTTCCAGGATTTCCATTTGAGCTTCTATTTAGTGGTTCGGTTTTCAATAGGAGGAATATCGATTTGTGCAGGAGGTTGGTGAATATTTCAGAGGAGACCGTACTCAAATTTTACAAGTATGAGGAGGGTTATGAGAAATCATAGTACAGGAAAACCCCATGGGTTGAGTATAAGGTATCCCATGTGGCCCTCGTTGGTTTCCTAACCTCGTCACATGAGGCCCCGTTAGATTTCCATATGTGTTCCACGAGGCCCTCTTTGATCTTATTTGTAGATCTATTTCGGGTATGAGTGGTCGGATTGTTGCAACAGGTGTTGTTGGAGCATATCGTCATCATATTCAACATAGGTTTACACGATTATTACATCATTCTAGGAGGAGGATTGGAGATTTGGTGTTAGAATTATGCATATTGGAAAACTCATCTACTAGGAGTGATTAGGGCACTACACCAGGTTTTGGTTTTCAGTTTACATTTTTTTGATTTGTCACAGCTGCTACAATATCTCTAGACATTATATTGTGTGATCAAGATTCCATTATTAATAAAGTGCCATATTATCTCTTCTAATTTTTGGTGTATGCAACATGTTTGTCAAAATGGCTATCTATGGGTTATGTCCAATATGTTTGTGGAAATTTCTCAATCATTTTAATAACATATAAAGAATATAAGAAGAAATATATTTGACAAGAAAATATATAATATTACCTTTGGGGACATTACATTAATAAATTTTTAGATAATGATAGTTGGGGGAATTTATTTAAAATTTTGTTTCTACAAATATCATCATGAATTCTTTTGCATGTCTAGTTTTAGACTTTGTCTTTTCATTTTTGTAGGTAATCAAAACATTCCTTATGTTTCCAAGGTTGTTTATGCAAGTACCAATGATTGCCTAATGTCTCCTTGTGTAATCAAAAGAAGTGGATTTCAATTAATTATATATATATATATATATATATATATCCTCAAACCAACCAAAGGAAAATTGATGCACCATGTCTAGATCTAAATAATATGAGGAGTTGAATAGAATATAAACATTAAGGATCATCTATCAACAACATCGTAGATCGATACCAACAATGGTTTTCTTACGCCTGTGACACTTTACTATTCAAAACTAGAGAGATCACTTAAGTAATAACATAGTCAAAGCCAAGGATTCAATAAAGACAAATTTTAGATTCAAATATTTATCAAAATAAAAATAAAAATAAAAACATTAAATCTACTATACACATCTACATCAAAGGGATGATTAAGAAAACACTTGTGAATTCCATATGGAGAGAATATCCATTCATAAAAGGGGAGATATTTTAGAGGTACACATTCACCCCCTTATGTTCATTTTTCCCTAATGAAATTGTAGTCGCAAGGAATAGATCCCAACTAGAACTATCATTTCCATGATCCTTAAATTTATCATCATCAATAAAATATTACTCAATGAAGGGAATTTTTATTAATGACTTATTTTGAAATAATTGATGATCAATAAATATGAAAAAGTGAGTGCAAGATGAAATTAACAAACTTTAACAAACTATGAACCAGGTAAAATGTCATTGGTGATTATAGGATGAGGCAATTCTCATTCCTAGACCATCTCTAACCACATGTACAAAAATATCGACCATCACTAAGCACAAGTACATAAAGATCAATTAATAGGTTTTAAGGAATCAAGACTCAAGGTAGTCATGAGATGGACAAGTGATAAATTATTTTTTAAAATGTGCTTATCTATCCATCTTTCCACATAAATGGAATTTCCTCTTGGAGATTGATTGAGCATTAATTTTGTAGTGATGCATGGTTTCTTCTAATTTGAAAATTTTTAATCGTTGTTTATAAGTAATTTACCTTTTCTTACATCGTAATTTTTTTTAATTGATGGTTCATACTTCGAGAAAATTTTTTTTTTTTTAACTTAGAATTTTTTTTTTCAAATTTCATGTTTCTTTTCTTTATTTTTATTTATTTAAAAATATGTTTTGAGTCTTAGTTTGCTTTTGGCACAGTTTGCATCTCAATGTGATTTTTTGGTTGATTATATTTTGACAAATTTTCAGGATTGGCGTAAATTTCCTTCTTCCTCAAATTTTCTTATTTTTCTTTTTCATATCTTCTTCATTTTCAATTTTAATGATATTTTAGCACACTTGAGTGAATCCAAAGAAATCGTATAAATTATTTATTATAAAAAAATATAATTGGAAACATTGTTTATTATAAAACAATATACTTGGAAACTAATGAGCCTATCAAAGCAACCTTGGTATGTGAAACAATGGTGGAACACAAGCTTGTTTGATACATCAATGCTTGGGTAACTCTAGAGCTTAACCACTATCAAAGCAACCTTGGTATGTGAAACAATGGTGGAACACAAGCTTGTTTGATACATCAATTGTTGGGTAACTCTAGAGCTTAACCACTAGTGAAAGGTATTGTTGGGTAACTCTAGAGCTTAATCACTAGTGAAAGGTATTTGTCTGAGAGGCTCCATTCCAATCACATTAATGATAGTTGAGATATAGTACAAGTGGAAATTATTTATCCATAGTAAAAATTTAAAAAGGATCTCTTATTATCTATGCATTTGGATTCAATCTTTGAAAACATGCATCATCCTCATTGCTACTAAAAGATGCATATTTCCTCATTGGGGTTATAGATGTTTTCTAATGGTGTTTAATTTTTATATTAGATATTATATGAGATAATATTGTATATAAGATGATGTCATTGATTTTGTATGTATGAGATGATGTGATGGATTCTATTATATATGATTATATCATTGGTTTTGTATTACGATGATGAATGTGCCAAATATATAAAGAATTTAAAGGCGTATATGGTGACCATTCATGAAAGGATGTGTCTCTAATAATTATAATAACTATTTATTATTATTATTATTATTATTAATTATTAATCTAGGAGAATTTCTTCCCGATGTTGTCCAAACATCAACAAGTAGAAGAAAAATATCATTCGTGTTTGGGTGAATGTATTAGAAACAAAGTTACCGACTTAACTAGAACCGTGACCTCAAAATGAGAACTCTAGCTCTTAAAACCCATATTTTTGCATAAAAAACATGAAAACCAATCTCCAAATCAAAAAGTGGTGCTACTGGTAGCACCATTTATTCTAACAGGGTTAAAATTACAACATTTTTTAAGCATGGCCTTCAAAAATCATATAGAAAACCTTAAAATCAACACCTAAATAAAAAAGTGATGCTACATTTTTTTTTTTCTAAACATTAAAATCATATATTTTTACAACCTAATTGAAATTCTGGCAATGACAACAAATCCCTACTAAAATAAACAACCAAAAAATTGGACCCCAAATGGTCACTTGAAAATTTATTTACAATTTTTTTTTTTTTTAATTTACATTAAAA
>ML778111.1:1464662-1481655 GCA_009831015.1 Picea engelmannii | reverse complement strand
ATTTTATTAAAAAAAATAATAATAAATAAAAGGTTAAAAAAAATTGAAATTCAACCCAAAAAAAGTCTAAAATAAAAAATATTCAAAAATCCTAGAATAAAACTTTAAAATTAAAATAAAAAACAAAAAAATTCAAAAATATATCTTTTAAAAACAATATGTAAATACAAACACAACCATTTTAATAAAAACAATAAAAGAAGAAAATTTTAAAAGAAATTTTAAATTTAACTTCTATGCAGATTTAATAAAATAGAAAACCAATTTTTTTTAAATTAAAAACAATTTTAAAATACAAAATCTACCAATTTTAATTTTAATTAAAACTAAAGTAAAAGTATAAAAAATAAACAAAAATAAAAACAAATTTTATAACATTTAAAAATTTTTAAAGTGAAATAACAAAAAAGTTAGTTAAAATTAAAAAATAAAAAATAAAAATTACAAACAATCATATTATAGGGCGGACATCGCCTCGACGACCTCTCATACCTCCTTGTTTTTGGGACAAGGGACTTCCTCCGCTCAATGATTTGATTGGTAAAGTCTACAAAGGTATACATACCCTAGCCTCTTTAGAGGTGAACTTGTAACCTCTTAGAAGGAAACACACGTTCTTAACCATGAAGCCCACTCAAGCCTAATGATCACAGTTCTCGTTAAATCTATAGCTTTGTTTTAAAATATTTTTTGTATATATAAATATTTTAAATTTATTTTAAAAACATGTTATCTTAATATTTTAAAACGTTATATTATGTATTTTTTAAACTTTTTAAAAATATTTTTTTTAATGAAATTTTACATTTTAATTGTTTTTTTTTATATATATTTTTAAAATTATTATTATTATTATTATTGTAATTAAATTTTGTATTTCAATTAGTTTTTTTAATATATATTTTAATTTCTTTACATGTTTTTCATTTTTTTTTAAATAAATTAGGTTTTTTTTATTTATTTTTATTTTCCAAAAATTTTCCTTCCTATGTATATTCAATTTTTTTGTTTTTAACTAACCTTTTTAGTTTAATTTTTTTTTAAGTTTTCTTTTAATTTTTTCATAATTTTTTTATTTTTTTTAAATTAAAAAATAAAAAACTATAATTGTTTAATTTTTTCGTAGTTTTTTCAACTTTTAACTTTCTTAAAAAAAAAAATGGGTTACAGTTTTTGTTATAAGAATTATTTTATTTTATTTTACTTTTAAAAAATCCAACACTTGATATTTATTTTATTTTATTTTATTTTTTATTTTTTTATGTAAATTTTAAAAAATTATAAAAAACATTTTTAAGAAATAATTTAGGAGCCAATTTTTAGTTTTTTTTATCGACAATAGTACTTATTTTCGAAGCCACGGTTTTAATTAAGTTATAATTTTGACTCAAAAAAAAACTTGGTGCTACCCTCGTATATAAAATTTTCAATAAAAAAAATTAATCGCTCTTTATAAGTAATTTACCTTTTGCTTACATCGCATTTTTTCATCATTAAATATTGATGGTTCATACCTCGAGAATAATTTTTTTGTTAAACTTAGAATTTGTTTTCTCAAATTTCATGTTTCGTTTCTTTATTTTTATTTTTTTTTCTTAGAAATTTGTTATGGGTCTGAGTTGCGTCTGGACCAGTTTGCATCTCAATGTGATTTTTTGGTTGATTATATCTTTGAAAGATTCCCAAGATTGGCGTAAATTTACTTCTTCCTCAAATTTTCATATTTTTCTTTTTCATATCTTTTTCATGTTCAATTTTGCTGATATTTTGGCACACTTGAGTGAATCCAAGGAAGTTGTATAAATTGTTCATTATAAAACGATATACTTGGAAACTAAAGAGCCTAGCAAATCAACCTTGGTATGTGAAACAATGGTGGAACACAAGATTTTTTTATATATCAATGCTGGGGTAACTCTAGATCTTAACCACTAGTGAAGAGGTATTTGTCTCATAGGCTCCATTCCAATCACATTAATGATATTTGAGATATGATACAAGTGGAAATCATCCATCCATATTAAAAAATTAAAGAGGATCCCTTATTACCTATGCATTTGGATTCAATCCTTGAAAACTTGCACCATCCTCATTGTTTCTAAAAGATGGACATTTTCCCCATTCACCTAGTGCTTATAAGAAATTAAAGTAAAACAAAAGGGATATGGGAAACAAAGATTCATATATTTTATGGAAATGTAGGTATCTCCATCAGGGATATAGATGTTCTCTAGCAGTGTTCAATTTTTATATGAGATATTATATGAGATAATATTGTATATAAGATTATGTGATTGATTCTATATGTATGCGATGATGTGATGTTTTGTATTTTATATGATTATATCATTGGTTCTGTATTATGATGATGAATGTGCCAAATATATAAAGAACCTTAAGAAACATATGGTGACCATCCTTAAAAGGATGCGTCTCTAATAATTATAATAACTATTTATTATTATTATTATTATTATATATTAATAATATTATTAATTATTAATATGGGAGAATGTATTTTGGATGTTGTCCAAACATCAACATTCCCTCTCAACCAGGGAGACATTTTGCACATCAAGCACCTCGAGTCCATAAGA
Organism: Picea engelmannii; assembly: GCA_009831015.1. NCBI lineage: Eukaryota > Viridiplantae > Streptophyta > Pinopsida > Pinales > Pinaceae > Picea > Picea engelmannii. The sequence continues at coordinate 1,479,058 of ML778111.1, read as the reverse complement.
CGACAACTGGGTCATTCTCTTAAGTCAAATGAACATGACCACTCTAGGAAATGTCTTCCCAATGTTTCTAAATCCAACACTCCTTCTTAGCCAAGGAGACATTCTGCATCACGCCAATATTATTGATTTTGAACTCTAAGGCCAACTCCCTCTTACACATGTCAATGATTATTTGATGTAATCATCTCCATGTAACAACCCTAGCTAAATAGTTGCTTAAGGTTTATCAAGTATAGTTAATTAAATAATTAATTGCCCTAATGTGTATGCGTTAAGTAATGATTAATTATTAATAATATTAATTAATTATTTATTTATTGTTTAATATATGTTGATTAATTAATTAATTGATTACTTAACACATTTAATGTTTGGGGTAATGAATTAAAAGTTTAATAACTTTTAATTTATTATTAGAAAACTTTACGTAAGAAGTGAAAGGGGTATTGAATGGAGGGATAAGGTATTAAATGGAGGGATAGGGTATTAAATGGAGGGATAAGGTGGGTGGCATTAAATGAAGGAGGAGGCGGTGAATGGGAAGGAGGATATGAGGGGGCAGAGGCATTCAGGAGAGGGACTTATGGAATTTTGGGGAAAGGGAGCATTTTGAGAGAAGGGACTATATTTTGTTGTATGTGATATTGTTCTAGTTTGGAGTTTGGGTGGACTGTTACAGGGGTGCACCAGGTTGCTGGGAGTTTTGGGCTCGGGCACCAAGAATCCTCACGGAATCCTGGAGCTAGGGAACCAGACATGCTCTGTTCCTAGCTGGCAGGGAGGAAGATTCAGTTTTGGGCAGAGTTTGGGCAGAGCAACAACGAGGACAACCAGAGATTGGGGAATTAGCATCAGACAGACGTATGTATTTTAGTGATTATGCTATGTTATGTGATGGTTATGTGATTTATTTTCATGATGTTAATAAATCTAATTTATGTTGAATGAATTATGGTTACATGTTGAAGATTAATTTGTACAGAATAACATTTATCTACTCTCTATTTTTTTTAACTTGTTTTTTATAAGGCTTTGTGGGGACAGAGACCTTACACATGGTATCAGAGCAGGGTTCTAACACTTAGGGCCTATGGACCTTCCCAAGAAAAATTCAAGAACCCAAGTAAAGTTTAAGAACAAATATTAACTCAAGTCTTTCGATTTATTTCAATTCTAATCCGAGTGTTATGTGAATGGAATAACCCTTATTTCTGTCATAATTAATTTCTTTGTTGTTATTCCAAATGACTCTTATTAATATTATCACTACTGTATATGCATTGAAAACAATGCATGCCAATATCACAAAAAAAAAAAACCTAAAATCTATTTAAAGTATAAAGAACATTTACATATTCTGAATAATACATGTACTCAAGTATTTAATCTGATATCCTTTTACTGAAGGATGAATCTGATAATCTTGACAAAAAAAAAAAAAAAAGTTCCAAACGTAGTCTCCAAACTACAAAATCCACCCTATGATGGTGTCTGAGACGAGAAGTCTATACAAAGATGTTAAAACAAAATAAAACCAAGAAGTGAGCATCCAAGATCCCTAGAGGGTCTCGTATGAAGAATAACCTGGATAATACCATTGTCATGGACCTGTGAGCCAAAACAAAGTAGCCAATAAAGCCAAAGCATAGTGCCTAAGATTTAAACCTAGCCATCACCTGCAATCAACAATCTGCTACAAAAATCCAATAGAAATTTAGTTTAAAAAAAATAAAAAATAGCAATCTGTTGCAAAAATCCATCCAGTGTACTCATTGAGGTTATGAGGATTACACTGAGTGAATATAATAAATATTCAAGAAGGGGCCATGGAAGTGCACAACTAGCATGAACTCCCTCCCTGGATAAGGTTCGATTCTTATGGATTGAATACCGGATTGGATAACTACCAGAAAGACAACTCACTTGCTGGAATGAGAAGCCTCTCCCAATCGGATATTCTGGCTTCATTGCCTCGACTATTGTGTCCATCTAGCCTTCCTAACTCCCATGAATGGATTTACCATAACTGTATTTACGCGTCCTAAAAAAAAATATAATAATAATAATAATAATTGAAATGAACCCCCCAAAAATATATAATAATAAAATTATTGGGCCGAGGCCCACTTTCCAAATCAATCATCTGCATACGAAATCCTAACGCCAAGTATGAATACCAAGCGTTAAGCTGAGGAGAGCTCGTGAGGGGCATATCTCTTATGCACTACATGAGGCCAAATCTTAAAAAAAAATAATAATAAATTTATTAGGTCTGAGACCCAATCTCTGTCCGTCGACCACGGACAGTGAGCCCAAGTGCTAGGTACCAGGCCACAGGGACGAAGACACCACAGGTGGGCAGACTTTGTCTCACGACATAAAGCCCAGTGCCAAGCCCACGATACATCAAACCATGTGCAAAGCCACATGGAGGAGGAGCCCATGGGGGCAAGGGAAGGTGTGCTACACACCAGCACAAAAAAAACAACAACGCCAGTGCCAACGTCAAACACACATAGCAATACAACAAACAAGCCAATTCCCTTGAGTAACCACCAAGCCTAAGACAACAAGCCAACACACAACAACAAATCAACGCCCAAGACTAAGCGCCATGGACAAGGGGCAGCCTACGCGCTATACAGAAAAGAAAAATATCCCCAACAAAATCCTCTACTACTGGCGACTACTCACATCTAAAATTTGCATACAAAACCCGAAACCAAGAAAACCCATCAATCTTTATCACCCTTCGATAAAGGATGCCCATCGTTTCATGGAAAATAGATGAACAATAAAAAAATAAAATAAGATAAAATCCTCCTCTGCAATTGAAAGCACAAACTCAGATCGAATGGCAAGAGGTGGCTCACACGCATAGTCTCTTAGAAATAAATAACCGCAGGCCCCGATCTTGTTTAACACACAATATCATATGACTGTAAGGTGCGCAACAACAAATGTCTCAAAGCCCTGCGCACCAGGCACCAAATATCAATAAATAAGAAAAAAAGGAAGATCCCACGAGGAATAAGTGTTTTCAGAATGCGTAGGAGAGGCCACACATCAAACAAGCCAGTGCAAAGCCATGACAAAGGAGCCCACGTGTTGCACAAAAAAAAATATTGATAAACAAAAGAAAAAACCAAGCACCTAGAAACCACATAATCAATTCAACATAAGACCTTGAAGACCAAATTATGGAATTATTTTCTCTTTATGTTATATCTAGTTACCAACATGATACTAGTCATTTCATGGTACATTTCTCTGGAAAAATTGCATGGTCAAAATATGTTGTGGTAAAAGTAGTGCCTAATTTCTGGAGGAATTCACAAGACAACTTGCAAATAAAAACACACGACAACAATACTTGTGACCACAATCTAGGGAATATGATTACAAGTTTCCAAAGTATAACCACCACCCCAAATAGTTTCTTTAAGTTTATTGAAAACCCCACAAAACAGGAATTTGATAAAGAAATACTCAGGTTACGCAAGACATGTAGAGAGAATCCTACGAGAGGTTCCTTGATAAAATAAGAGAAGGTAAATAAAAAAAATAAAAAACAAACCAACGCCAGCGCCAACGCCAAACACACACACAACCAACACACCAAGCATAAAACACTCAAGCCTAGCCACACAACTCATGCTATCAAGCATCAAGTCCAGCTGCCGAGCCATTGAACCACGACGAAGGAGAGGAGGGAATGCACCACAGTGCTCGATGCGCCCTCCATTCCTGGAACTCGTGGATACCAGGGTTGACCGAGCAAAGGGATGGCCATGGTCGTTGGCCTCATCCTTCACCTCTGCAGAGCGTTTGAAGAAAAAAAAAATGAGAATGAAAAGGGTCGAGTGAGGTTGGGGATCGAGAAGATAAAGGCGGGAATAATTTAGGGTTGAGGATGAGAGCCCTAGGAAGGAGGGCACATGGACCTCATGCACCCACGATGCCTGACTTCAAATATAAAAAGAAATTTTGATTTATTTATTATTATTTTTTTTTAAATTTCTCTTATTTAATATTTTTTTTTTATTCTAATTAATTATTTTTTAAATTTCTTTTAAATTACATTTTTTTTTATCGTATAAAAATTTGTGAAAAAAAAATGTGTTAATTATAAAAAAAAAAAAANAAGTTTGGAGTCCATGGGTTTTGAACCCATGACCACCCGCCAAGCCCAAGCCTTAAGAAATGACCAAACACAAACGCGCCACACATATCACTTTTACAAAATAAATTCACATGTAAATAAATTAATTATCAATAGTAACAAAGTACTATCCCAAAGTATAACTTCCCATTATCCAAGTTAACCAAGCACTGAGCTCCATTCCCTCAACCATCGAGCCAAGCGCCAAGTCCTTCCATTCCATTCCACTAGTCAAAGCCACGCACCAAGCCCGCAAGGGAGCATTTTGTGCACAATGTATTAACATTATAAAATTTTAATGTTAATAATGGGTTTGAAACCTATTATTATTAATCAAATATATATATCCCGTTGATTAATGAATGTAATAGTGTAACTTTCTAATTTATAGGTTAAAAGTCCTTGTAGAGTAGTGGGAGTTTGATGCAGGTTATGGGAAATAGTCAGGGTAGAATGGGGCTATAATAGAAAGCACCATATAAGGGATCTGATGCACTATGGCAAGTATGGTACAGTGCTAGCGTAACTACCAGGGAGAGGGTCAATAGGTTTCTTAGGCGAATACATCAAGATTAGATTCTTAACCCTAACCTAGCCACTCCCCTAAAGAGAGTAATGTTTGTTTACAGACAAGTAAAAAAAAACTTACGCCTAACCCTGTTTTCTAGTTTAAGTTGCACAAATGTGAAACCTCCTTGAACTCAGCCTGACAACTTTGGTTGATGCAGGTTAAATCATAAAAGATGGTTAGGACTTGAGGAAATCGAGGCATAGGGGCATCGTTGTAGGGACCGCTAGCACCGCCACCGCCATCACCTGAACTAGCTCTCATACTGCGCTCTTTGGAGGCCATAAATGAGACTTTGAAGGGGCGTCAACCAACAGGGATCGAAGTGGAGCCTCCACCATCTGGAATGGGTAATCCATAAGTGTCGAAGGATTCAAAGGGAGGACCTCCACCCGAGGACATCACTAGAGAACTGCAGAAGATCAAACTTCCATATTTTTCCGGGGGTCATGCCAATGAGCATGCCAAGGCATGGTTGGAAGTCATGAAAAGGTGTTTTTCCTTAAGGGACTATGCATCCACTTCAAAGGTGAAGATAACAATTTTTCAGTTGAGAGATAGTGCCTTGAATTGGTGGGGCAACCTGGAAAGGTAACTACATCTTACCCCAGACACCGTATCTTGGGAACTTTTCAAGGAGAGGTTTTGAAGGAAGTATATTCCAGCTTACTATAAGGAACAACAGGTAGGAGCATTTCATGCCTTAGTACAGGGAAACAAAACCGTAGAAGAAAATGAGATTAGGTTTATGGAATTGGTCAAATATGTTTCATATATGGATGATGACCAACGACAGGTAGAATGCTTTGTCTATGGGTTGAAACCTAAGATAAGGGCTATGGTGCGGATGTGGAAACCTTCTTCAGTAGCGAAAGCTGTGGAAAATGCGCATTATGCGGAGGAATATGTGAACTTAACTGGAGGTATGAGATCGACCTTTTCGCATCATCCTGGATTCGTAGGGAACTCCCCTAGTAAATTTCCCAAGGGAGGGGGCTCAAGGCCACCTACATATGGTAATAGAGTCACACCAAAAATAGTAGCCACAGGGATTTCAGTGGTGGCAAGTGCAACATCCCACTCATCGCCAACAACATAGATAGGTCCATGACCATCACAGGGAGCATCTAGTAGGGGTAAGGGTTCCAGGGGAAGGAACTAATTTCAGAGACAGTCGTAGGACAGTGGGAAGGTTCAATCACGTGTTACCTATTGGGGATGTGGAGGACCCCATTACCAGCGTGACTACCCAGAGTTACAATCAGGATTTGTGCATAGATAAGGAAAGGCCCCGATGGGAAGAGAAAGTAGCATCCACCAGATTTATGCAGTGGTTAATAATCACTAGGAAGAACATCAATCCACAGTGGTGGAGTCATCAGGTATGCTAAATCATATCAATGTTCAGATTTTATTTGATTATGGTGCTACAGATAGTTTTGTTTCACCATCTTCATTAGAAAAGAGTGGGTTGGAAGCCTACGAGCACGATGACTTTAAACAAGTCAAGATGGCTTCGGGGGAAAAACAAGCAGTAGGACCTAGCATTGATAATTATATAGTAGACCTGGGAGTGTGTACTACCAGGTTGAAGGTATACGTTACTTCTCTCAGGGTGTATGACCCAATCATTAGAATGGATTGGTTAAAATCTCATCGAGCTTTAGTAGATTTTTTCGCAAAAAGGGTTCTTTATGTCGATGATGAAGGAAGACCAATAGAGATCCACAGTGTACAGAGATGGATGTCTCTACGTTTTATTTCAACTATGAAGGTTAAATGGTGCATGAGGCAAGGGTGTAGACTTTATGTCATTGAAGCAATGAATGAAAGGAAAGGACCCTCCTTATATTAGTATCCAGTATTGTCAGAGTTTAGAGATGTTTTTTCGAGCGAGTTAGTAGGGTTACCTCCTGAGAGGGAGCTTGATTTTACTATTGAGCTAAAAATTGGTGCAAAACAAATTTCCAAGACTCCATATTGGATGACAGCGCCAAAACTTTGTGAGTTGCAAATGCAGTTGAAGGAGTTACTAGACTTAGGGATAATAAGGCCTAGTGTCTCACCTTACGGCACACCAGTAATTTTTGTGAAGAAGAAGGATGGTTCCTTATGACTCTATATAGATTATAGGGACTTGAACCATGCTACAGTGAAAAATAGGTACCCAATGCCACGAATAGATGACCTCTTCGATCAGATGAAAGGAGCAACGATATTCTCAAAGATTGATTTTCTATCAGGGTATCACCAGTTAAGGATTAAGGAAGGCGATATCCCAAAAACTGCCTTTCGAAATCGGTTTGGACATTACGAGTTTGTCATAGTACCTTTTGGATTGACCAATGTGCCAACAGTATTCATGAGCCACATGAATGGTGTATTCCGGAAATACCTAGACCGCTTTGTACAAGTCTTTCTAGATGATTTCCTCATCTATTCCAAGAATGAAAGAGAACACGAGGAACACTTGTGAGTATTGTTCTCCTGCCTTAGAGAGAACAAATTGTATGGGAAGTTGTCGAAGTGTTCCTTCTTCTAAAGAGAAATCCACTATTTAGGTCATATCATTTCCGGTGAAGGAATCTCTGTGGACCCAGAAGAGGTAAAGGCCATTATGGAGTGGCCAGTGCCTAAAAATGCCCATGACGTGAGAAGCTTCATGGGGCTAGCAGGTTATTATCGAAGATTTGTGGAAGGATTCTCAAAAATAGCAAAACCCATCACCACTTTGCAGCGCAAGGGGGTCAGGTATGAATGGACATAAGAATGTGATAGTGCATTCATTGAGCTTAAGAGGTTACTAACTAGTGCCCCAATTCTACGAGTGTCAGATATGGAAAATGACTTCACAGTCTAGACGGATGACTTGAAGCAAGGGCTGGGGGTCGTGCTAATGCAGGATGGAGGAGTGATAGCTTATGTGTCAAGGGAGTTGAAGAAACACAAAGAGCTATACGCGACTCATGATTTAGAGTTGGCAAGTGTAATGCTAGCTCTAAAGCTTTGGAGGCACTATCTTGTGGGGCAAAACTTTGAGCTCAAAACGGACCATCAAAGTTTAAAACATCTCTTCACTCAAAGGGATCTGAATGCCAGGCAAAGGCGATGGAGTGAGTTTATGAGTGAGTATGATTTTGGTATTTCATACATCAAAGGAAAGGAAAATGTGGTCACAGATGCCTTGAGTAGGAGACCACGTGTCTTCTCCTTGGTACCCTTAAAGGCCAATCTGAGGGAACGTGTGTTGACGCAACTCCAAGGAGACAATTGGTATTTAGAGGGTACTTCAAACATCCAGAGTGGGAGGAAATTAGATCCAAGGTATGAAGGATATAGTCTGGAAGTAGACGGACTATTGAGATATCTGGGAAGGATGTACATCCCTGAATATGGGGATATTTGAAGCATCATACTGAAGGAATCCCATAGAGCACTTTATTGTACGCATCTGGGTGTGAAGAAGATGTATGTAGACATGAGGAATATTTTCTTCTGGGTAGGCATGAAGTGCGATGTAGTCCATTTCGTCACCAAGTGCCTAGAGTGTCAACAAGTGAAGGCCAACCACCATCACCCGGAAGGCCTCCTACAACCACACGATGTTCCTATGTCCAATTGGGAAGTCATTTCTATAGATTTTTTTGTGGGGTTGCCACTCACATCTCATAGACACAATGCCATTCTTGTGATAGTTTATAAGTTAACCACGAGTGATCATTTTATTCTAGTTAGAGACACTTACGATGTTACTGATGTGGCACGTGTGTTTGTAAGTGAGGTCATCCGTTTGCATGGGATACCTAAGAAGATCATTTCAGATAGAGATTCAAGATTCAACTTTAGGTTTTGGACAATTTTACAGTCAGCGTTGGGGTCTCAGTTGAAGTTAAGCACAACTTATCATCCTGAAACAGATGGGAAAACTGAGAGAGTAAATCAAGTCATGGAAGACATGATTAGGATGTATGTCATGGATAATCAAACCCATTGGGAGAAGTACCTACCTTTGGTAGAGTTTTCCTACAATAATAGTTTTCATAGCTCCATCGGAATGCCACCCTACGAAGATCTATATGGAAGGCCATGTAGAACGTCGTTGAGTTGGGATAGATTAGAAGACTGAGTAACAGTTGGGCCAGAATTGATTCAATATATGGAGGAACAGGTGATTCAGATTAGGCAGAGACTAAAGGAAGCAGAGGATAGGAAGAAAAGTTATGTAGATGCACATAGGACTGACCAAAGTTATGAAGTGGGAGAATAGGTTTTCATTCATATCAGGCCAAATAAGAGTACCATACAGTTCGGGAAGGGGACAAAGTTTTCACCTCAATTTATAGGACCGTTCAATATCCAAGAGAAAATTGGACCCGTTGCCTATCGTCTTGTACTGCCACCCCACTTTCATAAAACTCATAATGTTTTTCATGTATCTATTTTACGTCATTATGTTGCTGATGAATCACATAAACTAAATTGGAAGGAACTGTAGGTATTGAACGTGGGAACTCTCATGGTAGAACCATTACGCATATTGGACCGTAGATTCTGATAGCTCAGGAACCATCTGGTAGACCAAGTTAAGGTCCAGTGGGACAAGTATACTCCAGGATCTGCTACTTAGGAAGACGTCGAGACACTACGATGAGATTATCCCTCACTTTTTTTGACCACCTCGAGAATATGTTTCTCAAAGGTTGGGTGTATGTAACACCACCATTTGACTTAGACAACCAGGATTACTGGAGGCCTAAACACCTTTATTTTCTATTCACAAGTGAAACTATTAAATGATACACTTGAACTTTTAAGATGTATGAATCTTTATGAATGTTTAAGTGTTATTGATGATGATGGATATGATGCGATCTACTATGTGAATGCAAATTCTATGAATGTCTAATTGTTATTGATGATGATATATATGATGCGACATATTGTGTGAATAAGAGTCCTATGAAGGTTGAAATGCTATTAGAATGATGTTGGATATGATGCAATCTATTATGTAAATGACAATTCTATGAATGGGTAACATTAATTGAATTATGGGATATTATAAGATCTATTTCTAACTTGAAAACTTTGATTTCTAACTTGAAAACTTTGATGTTAAAGTTGTTGGTACATGGATACTGAATTGAAATTATGGTTGTATGCAATTACATGATGATAATGCATAGAAATGTATGAGTTTGTGTTGCAGACTAATCTGCAGGTTATGGGCTATGAAATAGCCGAGGGAAAATGATGATGAAAGTGGATTCCATGACCACTGGCTGAGAAACAATATGGTATGAATCTTTGTATGTGAAATTATATTGGTTTGGATGCATTGCTATGATATGTGGATCAGTGCAGGATTTCAGGTGGTGAGACTGCTCAAAACTGAATAGACGATGACAAAACTCCCAGCAACATGGTGCCACTATATATTCCATTGTAGGGTGTGGACCCTAGTCCTGTTAGGAGGGGTGGAGGAATTTCCAACCGTGTATCATCCGAAACCTGAAGTCATGGGAGGATGATGTTAGATCATGCTCCCCTAGACGTGTGATGATGACTCTCAGTTTCCTGTTGGGGAAGCTTGGTCAAGATAGTGACACTTCCACTTACGGGTTCTATTTGGAGTTAGGTCAATATAGTTGAAGCTCCAAGATAGTCCAACAGAAGAAGGATAGGAATGGAAGATGGAAGTAAGTTAGGGAGGAAGGATGAGTAGAAATAGTTGAGAGTGTATGGAGATTTGTCTTATGGTGGAATTTATTGTTTTTCCTTCTGAAAATAAAATGTGTATATATATGAATATTCATAATTATGTAACTAAACTACAATTGTCTGAATAACATTGTTGAGCTAGATAATTATAATTAAAGGATTTCGCAAACATTTGATTGGTTTATTTTCTTTTATAAAATGAATAGTCTTGATTGAATGGATTGGATGCATATGGAAATTACTATAGAGATGATAGTTATTGATATTAGTACATGAATGGGACTTGTATGTACTAGCTACACATGCATTTCTTGCACATGTACACTAGTATGTATGAGTTTCTTGGCTTACTTACTAATAATGTCAGTTATTTGTTAAGAATGTGTGAACCATGTTTCTTTTCCCGTGTATTATAAAATAATTTAACTTCGGGATGAAGCTTCCTAAAGGGTGGGTGTATGTAACAACCCTAGCTAAATAGTTGCTTAAGATTTATCAAGTATAGTTAATTAAATAATTAATTGTACTAATGTGTATTAGTTAAGTAATGATTAATTATTAATAATATTATTTATTTATTTATTTATTTATTTATTGTTTAATACATTTTGATTAATTAATTAATTAATTACTTAACACATTTAATGTTTGGGGTAATGAATTAAAGGTTTAATAACTTTTAATTTATTATTAGAAAAATTTACGTAAGAAGTGAAAGGGGTATTGAATGGAGGGATAAGGTATTAAATGGAGGGATAGGGTATTAAATTGAGGGATAAGGTGGGTGGAATTAAATGAAGGAGGAGGCGGTGAATGGGAAGGAGGATATGAGGGGGCAGAGGCATTCAAGAGAGAGACTTATAGAATTTTGGGGAAAGGGGGCATTTTGAGAGTAGGGACTGTATTTTGTTGTCTGTGATATTTTTTTGGTTTGGAGTTTGGGTGGACTGTTATAGGGGTGCACCAGGTTGTTATAGGGGTGCACCAGGTTGTTGGGAGTTTTGGGCTTGGGGGCCAGGAATCCTCACGGAATCTTGGAGCTAGGGAGCTGGACAGGCTCTATTCCTAGCTGTCAGGGAGGAAGATTCAATTTTGGGCAGAGTTTGGGCAGAACAATAGTGAGGAAAACCATAGATTGGAGAATTAGCATCAGACAGAGGTATGTATTTTAGTGATTATGCTATGTTATGTGATGGTTATGTGATTTATTTTCATGATGTTAATAAATCTATTTTTTGCTGAATGAATTATGGTTACATGATGAATATTAATTTGTACAGAATAACATTTATCTACTCTCTATTTTTTTTAACTTGTGTTTTATTAGGCTCTGTGGGGACAGAGACCTTACACTTCAACATGCACCCAGTTGATGTATACTTCTCCCACATAGAACTTGGTTGATGTATGCTTCTCCCACATAGAACCTTGGGCCTCCAACGATCCTTATCAAGTCACATGATCAAGGATAGAGAAAACACCTGAGTCATTCTTCTTATTCAAGTTAGCATGACCATATGAGAATAATGCCTGATTCTAATACACAAAGAACATCAACACCCTCGACCATTCACCACTAGCCAAATCAACATGGATAATCCTATGAGTGAATGTACCATTCTCCTCAGCCAAGTTAGCACGGTCCCTATGGGATAATATCTACCTGATGTAGCCACCTACAGAAACATCAACACCTTGAGTCTTTTCCACTCCTTTTAAAATCAACATGACTAAGGAGAAATAATATGAATGAGTCATTCAACACTAGTCAAATCAACATGACTAATCCTGTGAGTGAATGTATCATTATCCTTCATCAAATCAACATGAACACTCTGGGAGAATGTCTACATGATGTTACTCATCTGTGGATGTGTACTGTAGCTTCACAACTCCCTTCTGCATCATGTCTTAGATGAAGTCCTGCAAGAAAATTTTGAAGCCACACTACTTCACGACTTACAATATTGGTTGCTATATACTTTTCCTCCGCTTTACTAAGTTCCACTGATGTCTTCTCCCTGCTCAACCATGATATCACAATGATCCCATAGTGAAACAAAATCCAAAAGTATTCTTGTGATCCACTGCACTCCCTGCCCAGTCAGAGTTTGTATAACTCTACAAGTTCACATCTCCATCCAAGGAATATCTCAATCCATATCCACTCGTACCACGAAGGTATCTCAACAAATGTTTTGTTTTCAACCAATGTACATGTCTTGGAATCCAGGTTGAAAGGTATACATCCCAGTCCTTCTCACTCGATTCCTTCACTAAAAAAATGGAATCCTCTCCAGGAGGTCTCATATCTCCTCAAAGTCTAGCCTCATGTCTTCCAATATTGGAGGATGTATCTCCCATCTGATTCTGAATCTAAAGAGGAATCCTTTCTGAATGAAAGTCTCTAAACAACTGACTCTCTCTGATATCAGGCCCACTTTGAGTCTGCATTCTCCCTCTGAAGCTTGACTCCCCATGAGGCTATAGAGTCTTTAGAGTCATCTTCTCCCTCTGCATGTGTTGACCCTGCAAATGATATGTCTTATACTATGAACAACACACATCCTTCATATACTTGATGGCATATGGCTAACCATGTTGATTTTCTAGTGTTAAATTAGACAAGCACAATTTTCCGCAAGTGGTAATTACTTCCAATGATATACGATATTACTTTAGTAAACTCTAGAACATCACAAAGTAATTATCTCAGAAAATTTCAACTACTTAGAAACTTTCAAGTGTGTTTTTATATTAATATTAAATTGATCGAAAGAGACACGTCTCTTTGAAAATTAAATTAAATTTTCTTTCTTATAAATAGTTGGAGAATACCTCTCGTAACTACCCAAAGATTAACATTAATTTGGTTATAATCCATCCACATAGTATTTGACTTTGTTAAATTGTTCCTCCATAATTCATGCAATTCTTTGCATAAATTTAGGTAGAACTCTTCATATTTAGGTAATTAGACAATTTTACTAGAAATTAGTTCCCACCATAATTCATGGAATTATTTCTATAATTTAGGTAGGATTAAAAGGTAAATATTTTGTACATAGAGATTGTAACAACCCCATAAATCTAACCTTCCCAACATTTTACTCTAATCTCATTTTCCTGGGCCCTCCCGTGAAGGAGTGAAGCACAGTCCCGCTCTGATACCATGTTGAACTTTTATATGAGATAATATTGTATATAATATGATGTGATTGATTATGTATGTATGAGATGATGTGATGGATTCTATTGTATATGATTATATCATTGGTTCTGTATTACAATGATGAATGTGTCAAATATATAGAGAACCTAAAGGCGCATATGATGACCATCCATGAAAGGATGTGTCTCTAATAATTATAATAACTATTTATTATTATTATTATTATATATTAATAATATTATTAATAATTAATCATTATATTAATAATTATTAATTTGGGAGAATGTTGTCCAAACATCAACAAGTAGAAGAGAAATATCATTCGTGTTTAGGTGACTGCATTAGGAACAAAGTTATCGACTTAACCAGAACTGTGACCTCAAAATGAGAACTCTAGCCCTTAAAACCCATATTTTTGTATAAAAAACATGAAAATCAACCCCCAAATCAAAACATGGTGCTATTGGTAGCACCATTGTTTCTAACGGGGTTAAAATTACAACAATTTTTAAGTATGGCCTTCATAAATCATATAGAAAACCTTAAAATCAACACCTAAATAAAAAAGTGATGCTACGAAAATAAATGTGTTTTTTAAACGTTAAAACCATAGCTTTTTACAACCTAATTGAAATTGTGACATTGACAACAAATTCCTACCCAAATAAACAACCCAAAATTACAATATTTACTTTTAATTTACATAATAATAATAATAATAATAATATTCGCAAATATTTTTTTTAAATGAAAAAATAAACACATTTAAAAAT